>DVQO01000490.1:0-16221 GCA_018231785.1 Danaus gilippus | reverse complement strand
TATATATATATATATATCTGTACCATTTAATATTAATTTCGAAAACAATCTATAAAGTTAATTAATAGCTCAGTTCCCTAACAAGCAAATGATATGCCGAAGTAAAACTCACCGTATTATATTTTTTAATTAATTTCATTCATAAATCTCCTCATATAATTGTGTTCTCGACGATTTATTGATGATAAAGCATGATAATCTCAATGTTTATGTTGCAAATTCACAAGCACGCAGGTTATAGGCAGTCTGGTAGCTTGGTATTCGACTTACCTTTCAAGCTATTTTCGCTATAATGTCTACATTAATGTAGACGAAATTTTGATGTTATATCGTATTTATTATTACGTATTTATTATTATAAATATGAGATGGCTATCTGCGTTTATGAAAAAAGAGTATGAATAAGTTTAAATTGAGTCATAGTTGAAATTGAGGATAACGTTCGCCGAGGTCGTTGGTCTTCAACGATAATTCTCTGCCATTACATAATAAAAGATACATAGGTACGTGTTATGTTCATGTAAAATAGAAATTTGTTATGATCAGACCAATGGACGCGTATCTACAGTTTTTACAGTAAACCCCATAAATGTGTAAGCCGCGACTTATCTCAATTCGGCATCTCTAAAGTGGCTAAGACGTGTCGATGTGAAGTGTACTGTTGCAGTGAAAAGTGCAAAATTAATTTATTCATATAAGATGAGTTTGAATGTGAAATTACTTTAGAGTAGAGGAAAATATCTTTAAGCATATATAAAAGTTAACCAAAAGTGATGATTCTTCTACTAACCAGCGAGATCCAGATGTTTTTACTTACAGGGTTTTATGTAGAAGTTTAATTATATTGATTGATTTCAATATAAGTACCGTCTGTATAAAACTACTCAAATAAAATTAATTTAATTAGAAATAGTAATAATATTTCAAACAAAATATATTTTTAACACTTCTCTTCACACCTGTACATTGTTAGTCAGTGCGGTGTTCTAAGAAGTTTTGAATAGTTTTATATATTTATTTAATACAAATATATACACGAATGACATAAAAATCGCTAGCTGGTGACATTTTGTCTGTATGTTCCGTGATATTGACAAATTTATGATACTCTGACCCCACTAGCTTATTTAATTATGAATAAACGAAACATTTATATTTAAATATATATGTATTTTAGTTTATAAATGTATATAGTAATATATTCAGACCTTTTGAAGTCGCCGTTTGTTTTACATGGATAATATTAGCATCGAATCGATCATTAAAACATGATACTTCATTTTGATGTCATAGAAATCAGGATGAGAAAAGTTTCCTTTAATACATGTTCTTAAGAACCAAGAGATTTCTTCTGTAATATATTGGTGGCAGTACAGCATCAGGTTGAAATGGACTATCAATTTTTATATTCATCAGAATTCATAGACCTTAAGTAATTGTTTATGGATTTGTTCGCATAATTATTCTTTTCACTATGATCATGGTAAAGTAGCTGGTTCAAATCCTGTTTGTTTCCATGTATTTTTTCATTGTAAATTTAAACTTTGAATTTCAAATTTAATTTATTAAAAGCAAAACATTTGTTGATTTTTATTTAATTTTATTATTGTAAATTATTTCAAAAACTTTCTGTTAACACATTAAAGTGTATATGTGTTTGTGTAATCAAGGAATAAGCGACGCCGTTTTTGGAGTATAGCTGGCGACTTTAAAGTTATTGGGTTTGTTCTGACTTATTAGCAAATTCACTGATTTTTTTTCTCAAGTTTGTTTATAGAGAACTTCAAGCTGTGAACGCTTATCTAGTATATACGTTTTTTTTTTGTTAATTTCATAAAACATACATGTTATACAACCCTTTGAACGCGTGATGATATGCCACCGTTCAACCAAAAAAAAAAATCGATTTTTATCACATTCAATCACACAAGTTTAGATAAAGACATAAAATTTTATCGTTCTTCGAATAAAAGGCGAGATTTTTAATGGTATCCACCCAAAACTCGTTTCATTTTCGATAAAAATCGGTAAACAAACGATGCACGTACGATCGTAGGTCTTTCATGTTCTGAGAAAAGTGTTACCTCGTCAGTGGTTGAATATAAACACACATTATTATGCCTCGTTTATGCCTTTATAGAAGTATTTGATCGCCGAACGGGTAATGGGCGATCAGGGTTAGTATAACTACTGTTAACTATTACATATTATTGTTAATATTAACCAAGTTTAGTTTAACAGAATGCCTCATATACATTTCTTTCTCCATTTTAATTCTATACGTATTTCAATCATGTTACAAGTGATCATTTGGTTGGAAATGTCGTCGTTTTAAAATAAGGTCGTGATGTAAGAAGAAAGTAGCTACTACAATAATAACCATAAAATGGGAAATGTAATATTGAAAGGCATTAAAGTATTTATATAGCCTTGATTTATAAATATTACAAACTTAACCGACTTCATGGCTTTCAGAGATAACATCGGAATTTTAACAAGGAGATCGATATCCCGACTTAGAGCTAATAAAATGAGCCACGTCTATCTGTATGTTCATTTCCGAAAATACCTAAACTCAATACAAGATCATTTCAATTCCAATGCAGTTAAATTCGACCAAAATACGGTAGCGGTAAGTTAATTTTATTTTCATAATATTCATATATCAAATGTTTTAAGTCTTAATGAGAACCGAGTTCCACATTAAGCCTTCTCGCCACCTAAGCGCTGGTATTACCATAACTTAGAATGCTCTCATATTTTACTTCTTGGCTGATAATAGCCAATAGGATTTAGCTGCTAGCTTCGGGAAGTCATTAGGGACATAATTCAAGTAATAAACACAACGATAAATATCAACCCTTTCTAAGGGAAGGGTTGACAATATTGTTTATTCTGAAGATTCCACTTTGTGGGGATGGAGTATCCGTTTTTTGTTCGCCAAGACGGAGTCTATAAAACAGTTTTCATATTGATTTAGCTATTAATTACCGAATGAAATGAACTTCGTTTTGTTTATCTGTTAAGACGAAATCTTCACAGATGTTATACATTATCTGTGTACTTATCTATGGATATATTTGTTTATTTTTTTTTCCTTTTTTTTTATGTAAACTCGCATCAATAGCCACGCGTCGCATTATTCACGATATGCAATTAATTTTGTATGGCCGCCAAAAAGCCATTGTTTCTAATCGAAATGGAATTCCTAGCGTAATTATCCGAACCCTTTCTAGCACTAAATTTTAACCGTATAGCCATTAACACACAATATTCGGATGTGTCACGTTTTCTGGCAACTAATTGACGCTAGGGTCAAATCTATTAATAATTGCGCATTAGATTCTAGGCCGTGGGATATTTTATGCTACACTATTGCAATACACGTACTTGTTTTATTTTAATTATGGTCATAATTTTCGTAAACAATTAATGATTTCCTATATCAATTTTAGTAATTCGATCTAATCTATTTGTATCATCTTAGTTTGAATAATGTTATTGATGTTGAAGAATTTCAAAGGAACGAATGTATATAATTTTATTTAATATGTTACGAGGAAGAAATTCGTATTGAATTATGTAATTGTCAGTCCCGTGGTGTTTTAAAAATATTGTCATCCGCTGATAGGTAATAAACATTTAAACAGACAAACACGTAGTTGGTTTTAATAAAACGTCACGAGTTTAAAGAAAAATCGATATATTATAAATATTCAATTTATTAAAGTAATTTCAATAAAGTATAAAGCGACACAGCTTGTCAGTCCCGCCGAGATATCAGAGTTTTTTATCATTGGCCAGCAGTTTTAAAAACGAGAAAAAACCTTAATGAATCAGTAATTGAAGTTGAAATGTAATAAATACTTGATTTTAATGTTCGTTTCCTTATTTATAAGTAAACCGAGAGCAGTTTTCGACGTTCCGAATAACAGATCGATAGATTTTTTTTTATGTAATTTATATTACTGGCTGAATGTTGTGGATGTTACAGGGAATGAGATTAAAAAAAAATACTGTCAGTGATGACGTTCGCATAATGACATACACGTCAGTGTCAACTTCAAATCAATGTCACTTTAATTTTTATGTATAATAAAAAAAACTAATATAATGTACTAATATATAATAAATACATATAAAGGATTTACTGTTAATTTAAACCCCCGCATTTGCATCGTAGGTTCGATTAAGAATACCGTATCAGAACAAAAAGCAGCCATTAAGGGGTTGCAGACGTTAGATTTATGTTCAGGGGAGAATGTCTTGAATTGTGTACTCCTGTTGTTCAAATAAATATCTATATACGAGAACAAATATAGTTCAGTTACTAAGAAAGCTATAGATCTAATAAAGATTGTTTCATCTAACAGATTAAATACCTAGTTATCAAAGGAAAGCTATAAAACTATATGTCGAGATGATATCATTACGATAATTCATATAAGAGATGATCATATTGAATCGAAGCGAACATAAAAGTATATTACAGCATTAAGTGGACGTCAGACGTAAATTGTTATAAATGTAATTTCACCAATGCGTTATATTAATAAATTTTATAATAAAATTAATGATCGCATTAAAAATTATTGGTTATGTTTTCAACGGTCGCTATGTCAAAATCATTAATGCGTTATGAGATCTCCTTTTATATGATTTTTTGGATATTTTTTATTTAAATTTGTGTTATTTTGTTGCTTAAACCAGCAAGCGTTTATATAAATACATCTATGAATTATTTCATGTATATTTGCTTTGTAGTTTAGTTATTTAATTGTAACAAAATACAGACATATATGATCAATCTTTAGCATGTGTGTGTGTGTGTGTGTGTGTGTGTGTGTGTGCGTGTGTGTGTGTGTATTATCACAGCCATACATTCCACCGGTGCATATCGACGACACTGTATCGTTATATTTATCGTTATCGTTATTATGGGTCGTTATAATGGAATTAACGATGGAAGCAACAGAAATAAAAACATTAATAATATTTATTGTTGACCGCCATCACTAAAATAAAGTTCAGTCGAACCGATGTCGCGAATGTAAATTACCTCCGAATATGTATAATATACATATATATATATACATATATATTTATGTGTACCAAAAGTGATGAGTTCTTCTATATATGATTTAATATTAATATTTAATTATTTATTACTAGTTTCATCAAACACTTTATAAATAGAAATTAAAATAAATCCAAAAAAGAGTAAGCAAAATTATTTTCTATAACTATCTAGCAGTGAGAATCACTTTGCTTTTGGTCCAGTAGTTTCAGAGATTTATGCAACTAACAGGCAGACGGACAAAATTTAAAAGACAAAAAATCTCTTTCGGCTTACCTAGTATTTTAATATTACAAACCTACACTCAAATTATATTGATATTATTTATTAAAGTAGAATTTTATTTGTTTCATAAAAATGTTACTAAAAGTCAATAAAATAAAACACACGTGATATTCGGATAGCGTAATCATTGTACAGAGTTATTTTGACTGTGTTTTACTAGTTCTTGTTTATAATCCAAAAGCAGTCCTAGTTGGTGTAACTTTGAAATAATTTTTATTATTTTAACATACGTCAAACAGATATGTATATATGGCGTAAGATGCGCGCGCGCAACAACAAAGAATACAAGCGAGCGGTTGATTAAAAACATCGGTCGGTGTAATGCCGATGCCTTAATTAGAACAGCTGTTAGTGTTGCCCTAATGGCATATCGATGATAATTATGAATACATTTTTATCGATTTCTATCGATACGTCTCGTTACATACGTACGAGGTGTTAATTTTGATGTATGCATAGTGTTTTGGTATTTCATTAAATTTTTGTTTTGTTATTTATATATGTTATAATAAAAAATCAATTAAAAATGCCTATGTTAGTACAACAATATATGTACATACATATCTGTAATTAATCATAATAGGGATGTGCTCGTCGATGTAAAATTCAATCGATATATGTCACATCACTATAGTGTTAATAGATGTAACACCAGAGTCATTGAAAATGGTCGTAATCGTAATTATTTTTAATTAATAATCAACACGCCATTACAAACGGTGGCTGTAATAAGGATGCGAGTCGATGTCCCCTTATAAATAAATTTTATTACATCTGTTTAATGTCGACTTCCGGTTATGTCTTGCCTTTCATATATATTATTTATTTATATATATATGTAAATATAAAAAAAACATTTATTTTTGTTGCATCAAACGATACTTTGTGTTTATTGACAGTTTATCTCGGGATCGAAATTAGAGATTTTTTATTTAAAAGTACCAATGATCATTATTAGATGTGTGGAGAAGTTGGTTTTATATGAAGTTATACATTAGACTATGTAGTCTAAAAAGGTCGATAATTTTTTGTATGAACAAACAAGAGAACAGAGTAGTCAGTGGTGGCCTAGTAGTTAAAAAGGCCCGCCTCTCATGCATGAAGACACGGGTTCGATCCTGGCAAGTACCAATGTGATTTTTCCGAGTCATATGTACTTTCTAAGAGTATTTAGACATCACTGATTAATGCATTCCCAAAATAAAGGGGTTGATGTCAGGCAGGCGGCCGGTCGTAAAAGCAAGTAGCCAAAACTATTCACTATACGTAAGGCAGACCCTGGCTAAAGCTAGGAAACTACCTGGAGGAAGAAGAAGCAAGAGAACAAACATACTTATCGAATATAAAAATATGTTAGAACGATTCCAAAAGCAACATAAAACTTCAGCGCGAATGTTTTTTAGAAATGACAGACTTTTTTTTTTGGTATTTCTCTTTAATTTACACGGTTTTGAACTAATAGAAGTAACCGTGACACCTCAGCATCTATAGTGGGCTATGGGGGTTCAAGATTGATTTATATGAGAAAAAATAAGAAACACACAATGTAATTTAAATCTTATCACGCATAGGATACAGCTCAATATTGTATTTCATACATAATAGATGAGCTTCTTAAAACGTTTACGCAATTCTGTTTTTTATTACGATAGTTATAAAAGCATTTGTTGCTTGCGAGTATTTATTATTTATGCCACCTAAGTCGAATATGCCAGTTACGTGTGATTTATATTTGATATGGAGTATTAAATGTTTTGTTCCTTTTAAAATGTTAAAAATCAGTTATTTATGAGACCAAAATCGAGAGGTTTCGATTAAATTATGTCTATACAAGGTAGATTTATATCCTCTCCCGCTTCCTATTTGTCTCAAATCTTTTTTGTGCCCTTCTGACTAATTTGTTCTTTAATAATATTTCTTTGTTTTGTTTCTATCGGATTTTAAATGATTTTCGATTTTAGACAAGTTTAAATTACACTTTTTTTCAGTGATGTATCAGTTTTGTTTTGTTATGTACCAGTAATAATATTTCTTATGGTGTATATTGCATCGTCAGTGTGACCTCACCTTTATTAAACAGCCACAGGACACATCAATAATTACAAATAAGCCTTAAATCAAACCAACAATGGGTTATCAAAGCTCATATTAATCAGCCGATACGCCGCTCGATTTGTTGCTCGATAAGTTGGCCGATTGGTTCAATTATTGTTATTTAAAACGTCCTTTATAACGCTTGAATATAATGTTATTTGTTATTTTGACTTTTACTTATTTCTCGTCTCAAGAACGCTGTTATGGAGACGGATTCTCTCCAATAATATTTATTGTCATGTATTTAAATCAATGAAGAAAATATAATAATAAATATTTTATTTAAAAATCGTTAATTAACTAACAGAATTGATTATACTGTAAAACAGTTACTATGGATTTGAAATTATGAAAATTTTCTAAGTTTTTGCCAGCATAATACGTGCATAAAAAGAATCTGGTAGTTTAGTTTGATATAATTAAAATGTAAAATGGATGTACTTGTATGTGTACGTATTTTAGCTGTATGATATATTTTGTTCTTTCCATACAAGGTAGTGGTGGTCAACTTAGCGGGCGGGCCGATCTAGCGATCTCGGCTACCGTGGGCGTTGTACAACACGCCGAGGTACCACCGTGGCACCATCAACCACAAAGGACCACAAGCGACCACAATGAACCATTGTTTGGACGTGGCAAATTTGATACTAGTATTAGCCGTATATTGAATGTGATCTTTGGATGATGAACGAGGAGAAATTAGACTTGATTAAAAGTAACGTTTACAACTAACGTGAGCGTGTCACAAATATAAACTCATACTAGGTGCCTTGCAATTAAAAAAACTACCTATAAAAAGTAAACCAATACTTTCTATATAGCTGCCGTACAAATACATAAAGTTTAGAGCGAAACTAAGAATATAATAATCACTTGAATGGGTGTGACAATCATTACTTATCTCCAAATCAGGTATTTACAAGGTAAGTGCGAAGAAATGACCGGCTTCTGTCCATCCGACGTTTTATATGCAACATAAAAAACACGCGAATCTTGGAATTTCGCACGCGATACAATCTTTTCGGCATTAAATTTGAAAATGGTCTCTTTATTTGTAAAACGCTTAATTACGATCCGGTTATCACATCTCGATTTTAAAGTGAACTAAATTAATTAAATTATTACAATGTATACCTATAATTATCGATGTATATGTATCAAAAGAAAGAGGGTTTGTTGATTCTTATATATAATTTTAGATTTCAGTTCGTCAGAGCATTATGGTTGATCTATTTCTGTTACCTCGTTTAAATAGAGACAGCCATAATTCACGGCCTGCTAATTTATCAGGCATGCATAAATTGTGCGCGAGAGTTGCTATCGGACAACATTTAGCTTTTTATCGACTGTTTGATTTAGTGTTGTACACTAAGCTAATCCCTCAAGTCGATATGGCGCGTGCGCTGAGGGATTATTACGTTCATCAAGTATTTTGGTACACAAATACATGTATGTATCTGTTCGACTGCAGTAATCCACTATACTCATACATATATGTACATTAGTAAGACCAATAATAGAATTTATTACGATGGTTTATTATTAATAATTTTGATGATATAATCCAGAATATATGTTTATATGTATGTTCTTTGTGAAATGTCCTAGTAATGACCAATCTTTTTATCATATAATAACTGTGAATATATATATATATATATGTATATATATATTGTCACCAGAATAACACCGTCCAAACTCACGTAGGTGTTGCAGAATACGTTAAAGTTATTGCTCGCATTGGGGATTCGTGTTTCTGGGTGTTTGTTTGTCCTTTAGGATCGGCTATTAATCTTGCTATGCGACTGTTTTTAAAATATTGACTCTGTTTCTCACTCGCTAGTGTGTAGTGATCTTGGATTTATTGTTTTATATATTAAAAAATACATATTTATGCTATCTCGTGACGATCGTAATGATATTATGTTCATGGGTTTTTCTCGTTTGATAGTATGTAGTTTTCAAATGAAGTTTATTTAGCGAAATTTTGTTTTAGTAATTAAGTGTTTATGTTATGTAAAACTATGTTGTTTTGTTATGATTTTTTGATGAAATAATAAATTGTATGTTTATATGAAAATATTATTTTGATTTACATAACTGTGTTTAGTCTAGTTTAATGTTATGTTCTGAAATTGACGGAAATCGTCTTGAATATAAGTCAAATCTTCTAAATATTGAGTTATTGTAAATAAAAAGTAAGTAAATAGTCAAGAAAAAAGCAGTTTTCATACAGAAAATTAATGTAAAATTTATACAAAATAATATTTTAAAAGAACATGTGCCGTATATTTCCATACTAATGAATGATCACTCACTAATAAGAATTATATTTAAATATCACTTTGAAATTTGATTAAATATATCTTCATTTATGTTTGTTTTTCGTCTTGAAAAGCTGAGCTGATTTTGATAAAATTTAGCTTTATTTATACGCTGAAGTTGCATTAGCTAGTACTTACATATGTTTGAATTTCTATTATATGTGTAATTGTAATTATAAAATCCAAAAGATAGATTCATATATCTTAATTAATAGATGAAAAAGCAGACAGCGACAGGCAGATATATATATATATATATATATATATATATATATTTTAAGACAAAGTTGTAGGAAACAGTTAGTTTATTTCTTTTCCACCATAAGAGAACATCTCATTGAGTTGGTCCTTTCATATAAATAACATATTAAATAACTGTATGCTAATGTAATGTTAATAAACTTATTTTAAGTAACAGTTATGGCTGAAGGTGTTTTTGATACAAACACACAAACATACATATATATATATTTCTATCGGGATCGGGAATTAAATTGTTTCTCACGTAACAAAGAGGTATACGAATTGGACGTAAAATATATTGCAAGTATACATATATATATATATTAGCCTATCAGAGCCTACTATTGAGCAAAGGCCTCTTTGTCACATGGAGAGGTTTGAGCATTTATCACCACACTCGCTCAAGACGGGTTGGTGATTTTAAACTTATAATTATGAAATTATAAGTCCAGGTTTTCTCACGATGTGTTTCTTCACCGTCTGTCAGTGGTGTCTAAATATTCTTTTCATATATATAAATATTTAAATATATATGTAAATAAAGTATAGAAAAAACAACGTTATCGTCGGTTATAATTAAATAACAGGCTATTTGTTCACGGCTCAAACGCTCTCCGTCAATTTGAATGATTACAACTACCTAACAGATATATTGCTATACTCATTTTAATGGGGCTTCGATTTAAGATAAGCTTCGCCCGAAGATCGGCGGAGAGGCTGGCTCTGTAATATAATATTGTGTATAAAAAAAAATCAATCATTATTAATTAGTTTATTTTTAAGAAATCTATCGCATTATTGTCTTTTAGATGTTTTATTAATTGTATTTTTAGAGATTTTTTAATATGGTTCATCCAATAATATTTAATATTTTTTTTATCATCCAATATTTAAATTCTTGTAATAATTTTAAACTAAAAAAAACCATTTGAAATAGACAATTGACGTGTTGGTAAAATAATAAAAATAAATTAAGAATATTGTGTAAAACGAAGACGGATTAAAACATAATTAAAACCCACATACAGACATTTATTTCGAATTAATATGCAATTATCCTACTAACGTATGTTACAGTCGAATTGAAGCTGTATACAATGAAAATAAAGTTTATAATAGCTTGCCTTGATATTAAATAGAAATAATTTCAGAATAGTGAGATGTCGCCGTATCAATAAAATGGCGGCGAATCCTGTTCCATTATAAATAGGATACCTTCGTTTTATTAATGACATTGTATGTTATTAACTTTATACTAATTAATTGATTATGATTCCAGTTATATAAAGTTACTAATTATTATATATATTTAACATAGTACTTACTTTAATGAGAATATATTGGCATAGTAAAGATAAACGCGTAGTTTATTTTTTAACGTCAAAGTATTAAATTTTTGCTTTAGATTCTGTGCAGGTATGTGCATAATTTTTTTGGTGGTTTCTGCCTGCATTTTGGACTACATATAACAACAAATTAATTGTATAATAATAGCAATGTGAGGTAAAAAGATCAAGCATCTGACATTATTAGCTGCGTAAACAGGTCCGAATAACGAAAAAATTTTAATGTATCGCACGCGAGCAATTTATTTTATTTTTAGCCATTTTAATAAATGATACTCTTTAATTGTGCGTAATTAGAGCGTTTTACAAAAAATTCGCATCCGGGAAGAATGATTTCCGTCAATAATTAAATTGATCCCGGTCATGGGTATGACATGTTTTCGTTCACTATATACCATTTGCTTATATATATATATATATATATATATATATATATATATGGAATTCACTAAAGTTATTTCGTTTTTGGAATCTTCATTTACTGAAAAGTGGAAGAGAAATTCATAGAAATTTCATTGTTTTCGGAATCCTCGTACATAGAAGGTATATATATATTAATTACACTTGCTCTCAGTCTTTTGTGAGTAGGTTGTTCCACGTAATGTTTATTAACAAAGACTTGCTTGGAAATATAAGTTGCACCAATATAGCCTAAGAACGATATTTCTCAACATACTTCACATGTCCCTAAGAATATAGACGAAACTGAATTTCAAAATTTTTTTCTTCTAATATATTAATTTTGGCAGGTTTTCTTTGTAAAGTTATTGATATAAAACATTATTTTTTTGTATGGTAGATGGATTTTTGTCTGTTTTTTTTTGTTGATCTAGGCGGGCTTATTCTTGATAAATAATTACCGATTAAAAAACAGACCCATTTATAAATACCGCCCATCCTGTTGATTTCCTTTCAATTAAGTATTAATTCGACAAACTTAAAGCACAGGAAAGTAGCGAATTTAATGGATGCCGGTGTATGTACTTAAATGTGACGTATAAAGTTCTTTGGCAAAATTTAACTTCTTCAATACGATTTAGTGTTTCAAATTGTTATCTAGCAATATTCTGTCGAACGTCTGGCTAAGTTTTACTCTATTCCATGGCTAATTTAATTTACTTTTATCTGTAGTATTTTTCAATTGTGGGCTTCAATTATGTGTAAATATGTTATTTTTTCTACTATAACGTAACAATCACCTGAATGCAACAAAAAAATAAAAGAAGTAAAACAATGAAATTATAATTTTTTTTAAAATAAATTGAATCTTCTAGTTGATTAAGTGCCATAAAAAAGATGCTTTAAAAGAGGTGACTTAAAAATGAGGGTGCAAACAAAACAGATATCAACTGATTACAAAATAAACATAGAGTTTTTAATTGTTTGTTTGTTAACTAGTTATGTTCAACAGCTTTGCATGGTCTAGTGTGTGAATCATACAAGAATCAATAAATTTAATCTTTACAACACTTTTATATTGATAGAAGTAATTTTTCTTGGGATGAAACTGTACTTTGTACTTGAAAGCCTAATTCATTTATATATATGTTTTTATATCGGAATGCCGCCTTTTAAATGTCAGTGCCAACGATGTGTCCAGACATAAAGAGGGAGCTCAACTTGTTTTATTGATCTATTTACTCAGTTTGTCAAAAACATAACACCACTTTGCTCTAGCAGCAGTCGGTTAGCTTGAATAGTGTATTTTAATCGTATTTCGATATTAGTAAACGTAATTCTCTCGCCACCTACCGCTTCTCTGATTGATTTCATTTTTATGATCATCGATTTCTTGCATTGTCCACTATTTTGTACCAGAACCATTTAAACGACAATAACGTCATAATAAAGCGAAAAAACATCTTAAGTCATCTATATATAACGTCCATAATTCTCTGTGATTAGTCGAAAAGACAACAATTCGATATATGCGGTTGAAAAAATATATTATGGTGTCTATTGCATAAGAATTAAGAGTCATTTCCAAATAAAAAACAATTTTTATGTTTGTCAATGATTGCGATAATAGTTGGTTTCTATTAAACCGTTTAAAAAACGATGATTCGTAGAATAATGTTCCCATCGATAGTACGTGCTACTTTTTCTATGGAATGGATTATTTTTTGTTGGATTTTGGATATATTTAATTTATAAATCGTTTGAAGTTCCGTTATGTCTATTGAAATGAGAGAAATCCGTGATCATAGCGCCCTTGATGTACCTACAACCTCTATATGAACGACACAATACCTGGCACAAAGATGTCCTTTAACTGTTGAGTGGCAAATAAGAAGTTTTTCTATACAACATGTAGACTCTAGATTACATACAAATATATATTAGGTATCAAATTAGGCCATCAGTCTACAGAATAGTTTCCAAATATCAGAACCACAGTCCAAGAAAAAATGTTGGACGCTTCAATCACGAGACTAATTAACAAAGTCAAAACTAATTCATAATAATAAAACAAAAAGTAGTAATTAAGTGCCTTAATGTTTGAGCTGCACTAAAATATTTTAACCCCTCAAGAACTAAGGACCTGATTTTTGATTTTATTTTTAATCCGATGTCTTCCTGCAACACCACTTCAGTTAATCCTCTTGCATTTTAAGGGTAACATTAAATTAATCCACTTCTAAAAAGTTTTTAGTTCTCTACAAAAGGGTTCATAAATTGCTGTTCTGGATTTGGCGTATCTTAGGAATCTGAATCATGGATAAAATGGTGATGATCTAAGGCTGAAAGTGAACTCTCACAATAATAGTACGTTTAAAATGTTAGATAAGTGGAGACTGTAGTCTTCTTAACAAGTTAGAAGTAACTGAAATCTTTCGATTAAAAGTTCTACACTAAAAACTTTTAGCAAAAGATTTTGCTTACTTTGTCATAGCTTCTAAACTTTGACTATTTTTATGTTATTCACTGTATGGTGTAACTTTAAAATTGATGTGTGCTTTTAGATTTTAGATTTTTAGATTTGGGATAGTGTTCTAAAAAGTATAATACTAAATTTAATTGTAAAAGTGAACCAATGCTTTTGTATCATATACCTATCTAATTATTCAACGATTTCTGCGTAAGAGTTTTCTTTGATATCACAAAAACGTAAGGCATTTTGACTTTCATCTTCAACTCGATCTCATTTAGGTAGTGGTTTATCATGAACTCTGCAGGAGTGTAGATGTTGTAGTTTAATGGTATTAATCACACATAGGACATAAAAAAATAATCTTGCAAACATCCACACTGACAATGGACACACTTGTAGCATATAAAATTTAAAATACCTAAAGGCATCAACTTGCATTTATCCTAAATTTTACGCATAAAACAAATTCAACTTTACATTGTATGGAAATCGGCCGTATCATTGTTCACAATAGGTAAATTATATTTCAAATAGTGTACCATATAAATATGGTTAATAAAACTAAGACGCCGCTTCTTATTCGCATTGCAAACATTACACATGCTTATTTGAAACTGATTAACACCTTTCTTACAGCGGCATTTTACTAAAGAATATTTTTATTCCTAACTTGCGACTGTCCCGCTTAAATTATACGTCTGCGAGTGGGACAGAGTATCCTGGTCGCCTTTGTTGTTACCGCGGTCATTGTATCCATCGTTTTTTGCTTATTTATATTGAAAACTAAGAAAAAGTCTTGTAATGACTCGCTTTGGAAGACATCTTGTAATCCCAATCTTTTGGTTATATCCTAAAGGCTGACAATTCTGTTTTGTACATCATCTAAAAGCATTGTAGACTCTATACTGTTTATTTGAAGTGCTAATTCCGTTTGATGTCCTGTTTTTGAGCGATGGCTCTCGGGGTGGCTTATTACAAGGACTTAATTGATTTTGGCAGTCGAATGCCGATCAGAACGACTCTAAATTGCTACTGTGGATTTTTGTTTGTTTCCTTAATTGCTGCTGATTGTTGAATATAAAATATTGACATGAGTCCGTGTGATTGATTTAAATGAACTATAATTTATAACTAATAGCATTACTAAAACAGGATTAACACGAGAAAAACAATCCTCTTTATAAGTCGTACGATTCTATGTAATTATGGAAATCAATATTATTTATAAAACGTCGGTTGTTCTCAATACAATTGATCCGTGTTCAAAGCTAAGGGTCTCGACTCCATTGTCATCTGACGCAATTTGTCGGAAGACGACAAACGATAAACAAACCATCGCCAGCACTGTTAAGAATATCGATTTTTCCCTCATTAATTATTGTTATTTGAAAAAACATTCATAATAATACGAAAAACTATACTGATTATTAAAATTACTTTACTAATACAACACAAATATTATCTTATTGTTTGTTGAGAAACTTTCATATAAAATTAAAATCTAATAATTTTGTTGTAAATACATTTAGTATGTTAAAAGTTTTCAACATTGACAAGACTAATTGTCATCAGCAGATGCTATTCGAGATATTGCGATACGGAATAGGAGACGAGTACCAATCGGAATTTTCTACAAATCAACTGTTGTAAAATTCTGAAACAACCCTTTGCTGAGAGCCCTTGGACCGAGTGCTTGTCTCTCGACGATTGTTATAAATTTTGAATTTGATTTCATGTCTTTGATTTGGAATGACGTTCATTATTTTGTTTTACATCGGGCGACTTCAAAAGGGAGGTTCTATGTTTTACCTATGTGTGTTACTGGGGAAACTATGGAAACTTTGTTATTTTTGCGTAAGATCATTAAAGAATGTTCACAAAATTAACTAATGTCTTGCTTTGTCTACATTTATGCCTACTTAATTATTAATATCTATACTAATATTATAAAGCTGAAGAGTTTGTTTGTTTGTTTGTTTG
>DVQO01000489.1:0-16238 GCA_018231785.1 Danaus gilippus | reverse complement strand
AAATAACTAATAATAATAAATTAAATAAAAAATTAATTTATAAAGTTTTCATACAATTAAATAAAATTGTTTAACATGTTCCAATTGGTATTTGTATGTATGCACATAAAAAATTATTTTAACACTAAAATTCTCATAATCTATAATTCTTTAACTACCAAGTATTTTAATATCAATTATAGATCACTTTATCAATTTCTAAGGTTGATAACAATGAATCACGCGCTGTGACCAGGTAACAAGTAACGACCCACGAAAGATTAAAACTATAACTTACTTCTCTAATACCTGTCGTAAAGCTATTAACACGAATGCCAAGGGTATGGGATATAGAAGGTGTCTGTAATCGGCGTACACCACAGCCTTATCCGGCCCTGGAGTTATATCCTCCCAAGTAGTATTCGGCGGCAGCCAAACATCCTCATCCCAAAATTTATTTAATAAAGCACGCAACATTGTGAATACTTTATTATTTATATACACTGGTCAAGTAATAGTCACGATATTAAACACTTTTCAGTGAAATAGTTTTTATGGTATATAAATACTAATTTAAAAAAAATATTCGTTTTAAACACCCGATCAAGACAGCACTAGACTGTTGAACAAGAAGATTGGTGAACGATAGTACATAGTTATCCTATGTCAAATTCAACCTTAACTTTTTTTTGTAAATGTTTTTACAGCTCTGGATACGAGTCCTTTTTAAGCCTATTCCACATTAAATTCATGTGATGTTGCCAATGCTATTCAACACCAAATAAATGTCAATAAATTAATATGCATTATATTTTTAACTGTTAACAAATTTCCTTGAATATTAATATATCTAATGTTAAGTAAATTTACAAAGGTAAACAACTTCTACGATATATCAAGGTTTGTAAAAGTAGATTCAATTTTATCAAAAAAGTGGAGACTTTATCTAACGCTTGGTATAAGTATAAGAAAAAAATCTAATAAAATGTTCGAAGCATTGAATTAAATATGGCGTTAGTAACAAATATTTTATTTTTTATTGTGGACAAGAAAACTCGGTTACCTAATTATAAAGTAAAGGATAATCTGTTTTATAATATATACAATTATATCAAAGCACTCAGATCAAGGGTAATAAACTACCTATTTGAAAGATAAACCTATAATTTCAAATTTATCGTGCTGAATGTCATTTCAACCTTGGGAAAATGGAAACGAAGGATAATAGGAAACATTTAATGCAAAATTTCTTTTCCTTTAAATGTTGACAACTCTTTGAAGGACTATTTTTTTTAAATAAAATTTTATTAAGGTAACGTTTTGCTCAAATTCCTTGTGTCTATCCTCGATTATAACAATCATACTGTCACGCTGTCAAAGTATTAAAGACATCAGTCAAATGTTAAATGACAGTTTATAAGACTGGACCATGTGATTAATGTTACGGACAAGTTAGGCTATTACACCGAAAATTATGTTACTTTAGTTAGACTTTAGCAATATTATTTTTATATATCTCTAAAAAGTTAATGTCAAACTATTTAGCAGCAAATGTTACTATAATTTTTGATAAAAAATAATGTTATTCTGCCCAACCTGTGCAAATATTCTTATGGTCGAAGAAGCTTTTGAATCAACGCTACGGTATGGTTGTAATACTTGCCCCTATATATACAATATACGGAGGAAAGTCTCGTCGCGCACCTTCCCAAAACTAAAGGTTAGTTATTAGTTGTATTGCATCATTCTTTTACTATCATATTATTTCACTTATATTGCAACATTGGTTTCAGGAGTTAGATTATATTATGGGTGGTGCTGCTGCATGGGAGAATGTAGATTCAACTGATGCTGTTTGCCCAAAGTGTGCTCATGGTAAAGCATTCTTTATGCAATTACAAACTCGTTCAGCCGATGAGCCCATGACCACATTTTATAGGTGCTGCAACCATAAATGTGCACATAATTGGCGTGATTAAATCTTTATGAACCTTGTCATGAACATATTAAAGAAGAACACCTATGGTATGTTAGTTAGGTATAAAAGTGTGATGTCAACTATGAAAATTGATAAAATGGCATCAATATTTGCCTGTGATGATGTATCACATGTGAAAGCGGCAGAATACCTCGAAAGAGGAGAGGTAATAGCAGTGCCAACGGACACAATATATGGACTTGCTTGTAGTGCTAAATGTCCAGAAGCAATAAAAAAGCTTTATACAATCAAAGGCAGAGATTCAATTAAACCAGTTGCTATCTGTGTTAATTCAATATTAGATGTAAGACACTGGGGTGATGCATCTCATTTGAGTGATAGTTTACTTAACAATTTGCTTCCAGGACCTGTTACTGTAGTTCTAGAAAAGACAAAATATTTAGATAATCCATATTTAAATCCGCAGACAACGAAAATTGGTATTCGCATTCCCGATAATGTATTTATAAATAATATGACCAATATATTTAATAAACCTGTGGCTTTAACAAGTGCAAATTTTAGTAATGAACCATCAACACTCTGCATAGAAGAGTTTAAACATCTCTATAAACATTTGGGGGCAGTGTTTGATGGTGGTACTTTAAGTCGAGGCCTTAACGCTAACAGAATAGGTTCAACAATAGTTGACTTGTCCGTTAAAGGAGAATATAATATAATTAGAAAAGGTATTTCATATGAAAGAATTGTTGAATTTTTGAATAGTTATGGCTTAAGAGGTGCTGTTAAATAAATAGCAAAATAAAAGATTGTTTTATTTGGAAATGTCTACAGATTATATTATTAGACTTTAAACTGGCAATTGTAAAAAAAAAAACAACAAAATACCAAGCACTACAACCTTTATTTAGCTTATCTCATTGTCATCAAAATAATATACTATCCATAAATAATTATTAACAAAATCAATTTCAAATATTTAAATTCTTTAAAAAGCTATCTACTAGAATTCAGGCAATGCAAACATTCTACTTGAATTTATAAATAATAATTTAAACATGTATATCTACAAAACATATATACACAGACATTCATATTGATTTACTGATAGGAGTTCTGTTGTTTGGCAGCTTAGCTTCCAAATTCTGCCACCTGCTGGGTGGCCAAACTATGCAGAGGGCTTTAGCATTAATCAGACCTAATGAAACCGGGCCAAATGTGTTGCTATCCAATGTATGACCGGTATGATCACCTTCAACCCAACAATGCCCTTCAGGGATTTTTACATATTGATTCTTGTAACCGAGTGTGTTTACAACATCACCTTCCAGAGCAACGACTCGCTTTATGATCTTCTGATTAGGATCTTTTGGAGACACCAGTGAGATAACATCACCTCTTTTAACTTGATAATCTCTTACTGACCATCGCGATAAAAATACGTAATCGGTATTCTTGGTTCCGGGATTGAGAACTGGCTGCATAGAAATTCCTTCCACTCGTGCGACATATCCCACTGTGTCAAGGAAGGTTATGCCTATGGGTACTCCAAAAAGGACAGATTTGCACAAACTTTTGAGAAACATTTATATGCCGATATGCTAGTATGGCGGTCAAACGTTACCGACATAGTCGGTATATGCAATTAATTTCCTATCAATCATTTACGGTCCATTTGTATTTTTATAAAATTTTAAGTAGGTATTTTTTTGAATAATTACGAGGTAGTTGACAGTTGACAATTAGAAAATGTCACTGACCTTGACAGTTAAATATAGATAATGAAAGCTAAAACAAGTGTTTGATTTGTATATATGTAAAAAAACTTGTAAAAAAAATTAGTATAACATTTTTCTAACTTAAAATAATACTTATTAAATACATCTTCTACGTAACGTTGAGATTTGAATTTTGAAATTACATATGAGAAATTTTGTGAAAATGTTATAAAAAATAAGCAAATGAACTGTACTTGTGTAATATTCTATCATTAATGTAATCATATAATTATAACACATCTTGAGAAACATTTAAATAACGTGTTTGTTCTATTTATTAGCCCTTATTAATTCATACACCTCCTTTAATGCCCCGAAAGCCATCGTTCTATCATAAAATAATAAACTTTCTCTAAATTACTTTTAGTTATTATATTTACAGTCATTGACAGCTGATTATGTAGGTATTATGTTTTTTCATTCGCGTCGCGCGTCTGTTTCAATTGAATTAAAAAAAATAACACTTTTTTCTTTGATGTCAGGAAAAATTTGATACGACTTTAAAAAAAATAATTTAATAATAAATATCTAACAGGGAGTGTATTCTAATAATAACAATTTATTCAATAAGTAGTACCTACTACATATAACGTGATGCTATAATTTGTCTTTGATTTTTAAAGAATAAATTAATCCACAGATTTATTATTGAATTAGTTAAGTGATCAAATCGAAAGTATTTTTGGTTTTTATGATTTTTTCCTTTTTTCGTATTCTGACTTACTTAAATTACATTTTGAAATTTATATTATTTGTAATGGTCAAAAATTTCATGACACATTATAAAAAAAGATCTGTTACTTCTGTTCACGTTTCATGTCTTCTTTGAGTATTATAACTGTTTGAGTATTATAACTGTTTTATTCATATTGAGAATATACATTTAAACAAAGATTTTTTTTTCCATTTAGGATATTTATGATATTTTTATTATCCTATTTCAACTAATTTATTTACATTTATGTATAATATAATTTTCACAATTTTTATGACTATTTCAAATTTTAACAATACGTTTTTAGCCGCTTAATTATATTAAAAGATTTTTTATCTGTTATTTTATTTACCCTGTCACGTCACTCCAAGCAAGAATGAATGACCATAGACTATAGAATTACTTATTCGGTCTTTACAAATTACTCTAAAAAGTGTTGATGCTTTCTGTAGTCAATCACAACCACCACCAACCAAACAGAAATTTTAGACATTTTATTTGTGTGCAATAAGTATAGTATCAATTAAAAATAATTTAATTATGTGATGAATTCATAAATGGCGGCTAGAAATTCCATTTAGAAAGGATTGTCTACAAATGGATGTGTCCCGTGGTCGAAAAAAACTTACAACCTGCATAATCAGCTGTCAGTGAGGATAGATCATCTGTCTCTGTAAATATAAAAGCTTAAACAATCATAACACGATTATGACCAGTGAGAGTTAGTAATGAAGTGAGCTGTTATTGTATGATGTGAACCTGATGCGAAGCTCGTTGGGACGCGACTTTAAAGACAGATATGGGATGATAACCTATTAAGTAGCGAGACGTTCGCTATGGCAGGGGCCCCGTGAGGTTACGAAGAGAGTTGGTCTTTTGGAAGGTCAGTAAATGCCAAAATATGTCCGCAGAATTCCCTTTCGCGACGAAGATAGTAAGTCCCTTAAAATGTATTGAAAAACCATGGGATTTGTGGGTTAGCGAAATTGGACACCTGTCTCCTCGCCGTGATGACGACGGCATGGGCTTCCCGTCATCGGCGACGGATAGCCGGAGCCATGCCCTGGTCAGAAGGCCACACGAAGTTCATCCATACAAATCCACGGAGAGGATTCAGAAAGTTTATCGACGAGCCGGAGTCAATCGTCTTCAATACGAGAGCATGAGTCTCCATGGTCTTTTCCCACAAATGGATAATCTTAATGCGGCTGTGTGTCATATGTGTGGAATCACAGTGAAGTGTAGTGCAGCATACAGACATTTATTAGAGTCCCATACCGGTGCAGAACCAATACTCCCACCTCCTCCTCCCACCGTAAAGCTAAAATCCAATTTAAGTAGAAGTCGTCTTAAAAAAGATCCTTTGCCTCCTCTCCCTGTAGACATTCATCCAATAAAGTTGGAAACTTCTCCTGTTCACACAGCTGCAGCTCCTATTTCAAGGATAGTTTTGCCACAACCTGATTTACAATACTTGGAGGAAGCAAGCACTTCCTCAGCAATAACAGGGGAAGTACAAGTTAGCATGGAGAGTGGCGAGTTACCAGTTGTGAGTATACAGGACACTGAAGAATTACCCCTTGGTGAAAATATTACAGATGACATTTTTGCAATAATGAACTCTGAAGGAATTCAGAGTGCAGATGACATCACAAATGCCGCTGATTGGAAAAATATAATCAGGGATATAGGAAATATGCAGGAAATAAATTTTCCATCTACTGCAGATTCTATACAATCACAAGACTTATATTCAACAGTTGATACCTCATTCTCCAATTACACTTTAGCTGACTCTGATTTATCTAATTTGCAATTCCCTCCCAATGCATCACCCTTGCTGTCAACTGTGATAGACAATAATGTACTCAATGCTCAAGCTTTAAAACAGACGCCTACCACGCCGTCCACGAAAACATCACGAAAGTCAAGTAAAACGAAAGCAAACAACCAGAGAGAATACGACCCGAACAAGCATTGTGGGGTCGTGACAGCGGAGAACCCAAAGCCTTGCACGAGGTCATTGACGTGTAAGGCGCACGCGTTGTCCTTGCGACGCACAGTCGATGGCCGCTCTAAGCCTTTTGACACACTGCTAGCCGAGCACCGAGCATCGCGGGAAGCTGCGGCCGGTGGAGCACCACTCACCTCTCCCGCCTCGCTCCCACCACTCCTAGTCAATAGTTCGCTGGACCTCGGCAGTTTTAACGGACTGACCGCCGAGCAACAGGTCAACGACATATACGCGAGCTTGCTGAGCGTAGAGGATCCCATGCTGCCCGACACATCCGGCATCACGTCTCTCCTGAGCCAGCCACTGTCGGACCCCTTCCTATTGCCAGACGACGCGGAGCCAGCGCCGGACGCACCTCCTCTCGTCCCGCACCGCACGCGAGAGATCCCTCCCGTCCCAGCTACGTCCACCGCCTCCAGCTCCGCTCCGTCGCTAGTTCCGGGTGACGTTTGTTGGTACGCCGCCAGCCCTCGACCACTCGCCTTGTGTACATTCAACACATCGCACGCGGGCGGTGTCATTACACTGGGAAAGAAATTCGCAACCGTTCGGAACAATATAAAAACGTCGCTCTCGCGGTCAAGCAAGGTCACATGTGCCTCTAATAACTATTACGGACAGGGTATGTCGCTTTCGAAGACCCTGCATATGAACAATGCCAACAAGACGAACAAACCCGAGGTTCGAAAGCTGATAGTGACGTGTAGTGCGCCCGGCGTTCAGAGGGAAATGCAACAGACTTTGAGTGATCTCTTCGGCCCGGACGTGAGACATACACTGAACGGTCACATGGGGCACGCGGGTCACACTAGCCATATCGGATTAGGTAGAAGCACGCGAACCACGCTGAAGAGCGCCAAGCGTGCCTCAGCTGCCGCGCTCGATCTTGGCTTCCCTCTAGACCCATTGCTAGCCGACGAGAAGTGTTGAACTGTTTCGTGAATTGTATATTTATTTTTCTCCTGAGTCGGATGCATTGTAAATGTTGGTTGATATGAATTTTATCCGGAACGGAATTTAAAAGTTGCGATAGTGATATAAATCTCAAATTTTGTCAAGATGAACTAATGTTTGTATTATTTTGTATATTATTTATAAGATTTTTTTTATTGCCGATTTGAATGTCGGCCATCGACGGAGAAATAATAGATTATGCTGAGTGGTTGTATTTTTTCGTATAACATAACTCATTGTTGATAATGAAATTAATACTGAGAAATGGCCTAGGTATACTGTTTATTGTGATGAAATTTCCATGTAAAAATATAAATACAAATAAAATAAGTCAAATTCGTAATAGTAAATCTCCTCCTTTTAAAAATACCTCAATGACTAAAACATCTTGTTTTAATTTACACAGTCACCTACAAATAATTGTGAAAGTCACAAACGTTAGGGACACTACTGTACCTATTATTTACAAGATTTCCTTCACAGTTTCGCTAAAACAAATTATTACATACATCTCTGTTAATTTTAATATTGGTAGTCAAATAATATTGCAAATATGTGCATGAGATTTAAAAAGTTTGGGTGTTTCATATTTATGAAGCTTATTAATATTTAGATAACATAGAAAAAATATTTTTGCTTTTTTGTTTTGAATTTTGCGATGAAACTCAAAATATAAAATGATAATGATACATTGTTACCCTTTAAAATTCTTCCACCATCTCGGTTCAACACAGCCAAATTTACCTCAAACAAACAAAGACAGAATAGGAAAAGAAATGAATTTATATCCTATTGTCCTATAGATATTTTTATAAACACTTCAGCATGTAAAGTGGTCTTGGAATCATAGGTACACTATCAAATTTATTTTTTATAAATATGGCTGGGGTAATTGTGTAACCAAACACTTTTTGAACATAGACATTTCAGTCGATTATTTGTAACAATTAGCTATTGACATCTTACATTTAAAACCTTTTATACATTGAACATAATTATATTTCTTGAATACCTACAAAACAGTTTAAATAGGGGACTATTATTTATATTAACAAAGATCAAAAAGTACTAAATATAAATTTAAGATTGAGTCCTGAAAAAAATAATGCAAAGTTATGTTTTTGGTTTGTGACTTGAAGTGTTCAAAATAATTGTTGTTTTCAATAAAAAAGCAGGCAAATAATAATTAGACGAGATTAAGAATTATTCATAGTACAATATGGTATGTTTTTATAAGAGACTTTATTATAACTCTAACAAGACAACAAATAATTTGAAAATTCTATAAGATAGAAACCACATGTTTTTAATTATATTTTAAAATCGGACAATAAAACCCAAAAATATTTTTAGTAAATCTACATCCCATAATAAATCTTAATTTTACCGCAATGTAATTTATAATGTGTTTGATTTTTTTGCTTTCATTCTATATTTTAAAACTGGAGTGATAACATTCCCTTGTTTCCTAGGAAGAAAATATACAAAATTATGCATTCTGTCCATTAAACTGTACAAAATATTATTTCTGAAAAACGTTATGACTGGAAATTTTGAAACTTGTTTTCTTAAAAAAAAATCATATATTTTATGTGCTTGGGCTATAAAACCCATCCTCTGCTTTAAGCTGTAAATTTTGTAATTTAAATTTTAATTCAGTAAGAATATCAGAAAAGCTGACAAAATTATTTCTTTTTCTTGCTATTGGTATAAATACATGAAGGACATGGAAGGAGTGGTAAATAATTTGCTAAAGTATTTAATGTATAAACAAAACGACGGTACATGTGTTTCCAAACAGTGATAATTCAATCTCATCCCTCTTAAAATCGAATTTACCAATACAGGATCCAGAACAACGATGGGTTATATCTAAAATACGAAACCAACTTATAATTTTAGATAAGTTTAATTACTGTAACGAATTCTCTCAACATGTTTGTTTATATCATCTATAATTGGCTCACAAATCAATTATAATAGTTGTCAGACCAAGTAAAATGAAAGTTTTTTCTCTAACATCAATTTTATGAATTTCATTTAAGTGTTCTATTTTAATAGATATAGTATTTCTATCGTAAAGGATTTTCCTTAATTATTTTGCCTTCTTCATAATCCTGCCTTTCGTCTTCGATTTCACAACTCCCTTGAACTGTTTTGATGTCACCGTCTTCTTTCTGTAAATGAACACAAATATATATTTTGTTCAGCATACAACTGTAGTCTGTTTAAATCTGTTAAAATAAACATTTGTTTATAAGTCAATTTCTTTTGTTATTTAATTGATAAATATTATAACTATTAGTAATAAAATTCTCGCACCTTTTGTTAAGATTCTTTCTTGACATAGGTAGATACGCGTATGGATCAGGTTTTCCTTTTTTCTTGATGTCACCCTTTGCCTTCTTGGAACGATACTCGGATCCCACGTTGGAGGAAACAGATGCCGCTGAACTTAAAGGTCTAAAAGTATGGAAGTGAATTAATAATAAAATAATTGACTATATTTACTTGTAAACAAAAATTAAAGCTGTGGAGAAAATAAAATTTAATGTTTATCTATTTTAGGGCTCTTTTAGTTTCAATTTATTATATAAACTGAAGTCATAGGAGTTTAGGTAAAGAAGTCATCAATAAGCCTATATTATATGACAAATAATATAGCATAAATTTGGGCCTTTTGAATTTCAAAAATTTATAGGTAAGGAAGAATGCTAGGATGTAACTTTTACGTTTGGGTCATGTACTTGTGAACATTAGATTTCTCCTATTTAACATGTTTGGTTCAGTGAAATACAAATTATATGCTCGAGTAAGCTTCGGTTCTGTTTTAAAAGCTGTTTTATTTTAAGACGAATATTAATTTGAATATTTTTGGAGTTATTTTTTAACAACAGACCAAAATAAATATAATCTAAAATGAGTCCTGGAAGGGGCTTTTGTTATAATTTTAACCTGTATTCAGAGTTAGGAGTAAAAAATAACTGGAAGACTCATATTTAAACTTCAAAAATCATACTATATACAAGATATTACTTGTAAAATAAATTAAATAACTATCTACATATAACTGTTTTATTAGGGTATCTTTATTATTGTTCTACTGATACTGTCTTCTCCAGTTAGTATTTATACATTACTTTCTACTGTTATCTTATTTAAGTTAATCATACATTTTACACTGAACTCCAAAAAATTTCCTATAGTCATATTAGAAATCGCAACAACTATAGCATGTGATACACCATCATTATAGTAAGATTTATTATCAAAGTTTATCTTGTTTCGTTGGCGTTAACTTTGTTGCAACACTACCATCATATTAATGTATATTTGTGTACCTGTGTATACCCCGTCCACCGGCCACGTACGAGGCCCGTGCTGTTGAAGCTCGACTATGTCCTGTACGACCGCTCTTTACACTGAGAATGTCGTCATAGCGACGCTTTACTCCCGGCTTTATAAGATTAGTTGCTTTGGTCTCGTCGTCTGAAAGGGAATTAGGATTTTGTATTTTTTAACCATAAAACTTTTTAATATTTTGAAGCCATATACAATGAATACGTTTCAATTAATTTAATGGGGTAGAGATTTAAAAATCAATAAATTTAGGTGTAATAGTAATTGATATTTAGCAAGGATTCTTTTGGATGTTATTATAAAAGTAGCAATATATGTAAGTGTTATTTACATACCAGTGTCATCGGTATCGGAGTCTACATCACCGCTGGGACGCTGTTCATCTTCATCACCATCTTCATCAAACATATCATCACTGATGATGAGTCTGCCATCAGGAGCTGTCTTGAAACCGCCATCTTTCTTCTTTTGCTTAATTTCAGCAGCGTCACGTTTCTTCTTAGGATCCGTGGCTGTTAAAAAATAATTTTATTAAATTTATCTTCGTCAATATATAAAGTATTTTTTTAATACAAAGACATTTTCTGATTACTGTAGAAAATAATCTAAATCAACGTACCAGTAATTTTCCTTGCGGAAGAAACATCCGCCAGATCGACAATATTGTCTGGGTCGTCTTGAATCCAAGCTTGATTACGTGATTTTGTTTTGCTTTTTATCTGTAAACATGATTCAGACGTTTTACGTTCATAAAAATTACCGACATAATTCAGACGAAGCATCTTAGATATAAAATCTTTGTAATTTTATTATATGGTATAATTTTCACCTCCCTTCATTCCGACTACTAAAAGGTTACTATATCGTACCTTATTCCTTGGTCGCTCTTCTTCCTCAAGTAGTTCGAGTTCCGAATCTGAGTCTTTAAGGATATCTTCCAATGTTTTCGAAGTACCTTTCACGTCAAACTCTGATGAAGAGTCTTCTTGGTCCCTGTTAAATTAAATTTTTATAAATTTTAAGATTTCTTAATGAAATTTTGTAAGCGATAATTACAGGTTTCTAAAATTAGACCGTTCTTGTAACTGATTTTTAAATTTTTTACCAATTCAAAGCTCATAAACCTAAAATAAGACCGGCTGTTACAAATGACTCATATACTTAATATTATAATGATTACTCATTTTGAACCACGAAAATATTTTTTAATTTAATAATTATTTTCTAACCCCGGGTGCCTTTTATGTTTTAAGTGTATGATGTCATGATACATCAGGGACATACATTATCACTTTTGTTTTTTGATAGTTAGTTATGTAAACATAAATTAATGTTTTTTACCTCTCTCCATCTGCAGCCCTGTTTTTCCTATTCTCCAACTTCCTCAGATTCCTGAGTCTCTTCATCATAATTTCATCTTGTTGTGGTATCAGCTTCTCAACGAACGCGGCATCAAATTTCCTGATCATCCTGCTCAGGAAGTAGCCTATTTCCAGTCGGCAATAACGTTTACAGTCATCGCTTATAGACGACAATGTTTTGAATATTAGAGGCAGACTGCCAGCTAGAACTTCGGTTGGCAAAACTTTTGTGTATACCTAAAGGGGATAAACATGTATGAATTTTGACCTTCACAATAACATGGCTGTTAACGTAGCATGTGGACATGATGTAATCAAAACTTTAAACCTATCTTATTTTATTGTAATAAAAGAACATATAGATTTTGGAGAGTAAAATTTCAGTTATTTAACGTTATTTTAAATAAATACCGAAAAATCCAGTGCAAAAATGCATACTAATTCAAATGCAATTTAGGAAGCAAGCATTTGTGCTAAATAAAGTACCTTCAAGAAGCTCATTCCAGCCGCGACAACCTCCCTGTTGCTCTCCATCATCAGCTTGGACACAGTTTCCAATAGACCTTGGACAGCGGTCAGCTCCATATCTCCATGGAAATTGAACAATGCCGCAGCCAAGGCACGTAGGGAACATGACGTCACACGAGGACTTGACACACCACTTAATAAAAGGTCTATGAAGGATTGTATTCCTGGAATAATTAACATTTTTTATCTTTCACTCCATTTATGCCATACATTAAAGATTAAATTAAAGAGAGATTAAAAGCATGAAGACTGCTATAATGAGTGTTCCCCCATATTGGATTTAGGATAACATCACATTAAATGTGTAATGTCATTGAAACCAAAGTTGTAAAAAACCTGTTTAATAATTGGTTTAAAATTCCTTCTTGATAAAACTACATACATATATTGAAATTCAAATAAATGGTATTTATTCACACAGAATTAGAGAAACAGCTCTGATAAATCAGATCAGTCACAACTCAAATGTCTATTGAACCGTATTAGCTTATAATTTATATGGAAGTCTATTAATCATACCTCCATCTTTTTCCTTTAGAACATTTCCAATACTAGTAATGACTGTGAAGGCGCACTGTCTACACTTAGAGTTGATATCCTTTGTACAGATGATTGCTTCTGCTAGAGCACTCTTGATAAGCTTGTGTTCTGATGTTAGATTAGGGGAGACTGATATCAAGTGGTCTATACATCTAGAGGTAGAGAAAAAAATGATATTCCATATGTCATTGCATGTTAGAGTTTAATATAAATATATCTCGTTAAAGTCTGTTTGTTATATTTCGTCAAAAATCTAAATCAAGATTAATTAAAAACTATTAACAATTACCTCAAGCGTGCCCCTTTACTGCTATCAGCTGCTTTATTCAATGAGCGCATTAGTAATTTCATTATCTTCTTATTATTATTAGTAACGAATTCTTTGCAAGAGTCTTTATCACTTTTGAATATTTCCTCTAATATTCTGTAAGCTTTCTTATGTTCCATTTCAATTAACTTCGCCATATCTTTATATTTCATCTGTTGTGTTTGCTCTGCACCTTCCTCTTTTCTGGCCTTTTTATATTTCTTAGGGGGTTCTAGAACAGTTTCGCATAGTGGATAGACCCAGTTGTCAAAGAGATTCTCAATTTTCTCAGAAGTCTGATACAATACCAGAAGTCTAATAACATCCAATATAGATTCTCTTTGGAAGTGGTCCCCTTTTGACGCCTCTAGTTGTTGGAGAGCATTAACGAAGAGTTCTTCTCTTAAAACTTGGTCACTTATTGTTAGATATACCTGCAGGAAAAGAATTGAATTGAATTTTTTTTTTATTAGATAAATTTAAGCTTATTAAACAGAAGAAATCTTAGTAAAATAGTTTTAAATTTTCTATCGGTTCAACAGTTTGAAATAATTAATACTTTATATGTTTTAACAGTACACAAAGAAACTATATAAGATTGTACTTTAAAAATAATACGCCCAGCAAAATACATAATATGATATGTTAAAAATCATTCTATGAAAAATATTAATTTCGATTTAAATGAAGTAACTACCTGTATAGTTTCCAAAGCAGCTAGTCTCTGTCCCTGAGCCATACTTCCTTTAACAGGGGACATATATATATTTAACAAAATAGGAAGATAATTCTTAGCAAATCTTGCCATTTCCTTTCTATCTTCTTCGTCATTTTCGGTGCAGGCTATTAACTTTCTTAGAGCCTGCATCACTGATAGTCTAAATTCCTGATTTTCTTTCAACACATTACCCAGGACTTTGGCTAGATATTTGAAATTTTCCTTTATGTCTTTAGGATAGTTACAGAAACTTGGTAGTAGAGACCAAAATTGGTTGCACAATAAGTCATAAGTATGTGAACCGGTGGTATCCTTCTTGTCGGATAGTTCACGGGATTTCTTCCTGCAGAAAGTCGCTAATTCGAGTATTTCCGTAGCGAAGAATTTCAGATTCGACTTTGTTACTTTTTCCTTCAACACCGGCAGCAGCCAACTTCGATCTATATTAATGCTATCACCATCCTTCAGTGGTATTATTCGTAGTACGAATTCCGGTCCAAGTGACTTTACAGCACATCCCGTGGCGTATTCCGCTTCTTTTTCATTATGGAAGTGTTGACTCTCCCGTCTGTCATTTAATTTCTTGAGCAGTTGTTCCAGAATATTCTCCACTTTCTCATTCCCTATCTGATGAAAAGATTTTAAACTTTAATATTAACACCTTGGATTTTTTTTATGTCATTTCGCTGTTACTCATTAAAAAAAACTACACTAAATTAATTAGCATTTAAGTGTCGCATATTTAAGTTCACTCATCCTTGCTGAGCCTAATTTAAATTTATAAAATGATTATTATTTATATGAATACTTGCAAATTCCTAGATCTCATTATGAGCTTCATTTTCTTAAATAGATTTATACGCATAGAATATATATTGTCACTAACAAACAGAAAACATACGCAATGCTGTATAAGTTCGCACGCATAGACTTTTTTATCAGCTACTGTACCCAATACCAATAGTATGTATGGATGTATATATCTTCATCTCAAATACAACTAGGTAATCATATCTTTGCAATATATGCACTAATAAACGAAAAATTCTGTGCTTAAATGTATTTATGTTTGTTATTATAAGCGAGAAAATATTCCTTTGAAATTTATAGCAATGTTCAATATAGTTATCATTCCTCTTACCTCGAAACAGACAGCAATAGTAAGTATAACATGTTTAATAGCCTGGTTGAAAGGATTGTCTAAGCCCGAACTGATTGTCTTGAACACAGCTTCAATGTGGTTCCTATGCTTCATGTCGGTCTCAAGGGCTGGTTTTACACAGTCCAGCAATATAGCCTGGTATAGAATGAAAATTTAAAATCTTTAAACCATGAACACTATTAAAATATTGGACATGGTCTTATGGTCTTAAGGTAAGTATTATATGTTGATGTATATACAAAGATGAACATTTATATATAGATATATAATTACTTTAAGTGCGTTTGTGGCTGCCGCATTGATCTCTGCCACATCCGACAGCCATAGCTCCGATACGCAGATATTCACGAATTGAGGAACCAGTGGCACGCACAGGTCTATATCGAGACTGGAAATGTATAATATATTAAAACACCTGACAAAGAATCTTTAAGTTTTTATTTGTATTTTTTTATTTTTTTTATTATTCTTTATTGCACAAGAAAAGTGTACAAAGGGCGGACTTAACGCTATAACAGCATTTTCTGTCAGCCAACCCAGAATAGTGTAAGAGAGTATTCACTATTTTATTATTTTTAATACTACATACTCCTGAAGTTTTGGTTACTTTGCAGCAACCGTGATCGCGTCTGCCTTTGATCACGTAGTAATCCGAATATTATGTTTCATTTAAGTATAATCATCATAGCATGTTAGGAAAACTAATTTAAGAAAGCATTCCTTAGCTATTTATTCTTACCATCACAACACGATGGATGGGCAGGTGGAGCAGCATCGTCTTCGTGTCGTGCTAAAGCACGAAGTTGTAGTGTATATGCCCGCGAACCACTACCCACACCTAAACCGTCACCACCCGCAAACGTCGCGTATGGACTGATTTCGT
>DVQO01000488.1:0-16248 GCA_018231785.1 Danaus gilippus | reverse complement strand
ACTGTGTGTCTTTTGTTGGAGATCCTCAAATAAATAAATAAAATAAATAAATAAAATAAAATAAAAGAGATGAACGATTTAGTTATAGATAATGATATTTTAATTTAGAATAGACATTTTATTGAAAACGCAATAAACTACCTTTATAAGCTATTATCATTAAAACTCTTCAAAAATATTTATTGACATGAGATATCTTTAACGATTAAGATAAAGGAGTTAACTTATTCGTTTTCTAAAAAGTACCTTTCCTTTAAAAGATAACGTTGATATTGAAGTTCTCACGGAGGTTATTTGAGAGACAGATCAACCCCTTTCCTTTGTAGGATAAGTTAAATTTGATTGATACTGTTAAATATGAATGTTTTGTGAATATAAATAACAATGTAACACTATAACGTGCCATTAAATTTTGTGGATTAAGTTTCAAATCAATATCACAAATTTATTTCCTTGCCTCTTTCTGAAGGAAGAATAATAAATATATCAGTAATTCTCACAAGTTTATACCTTATTACTGGTTTTACCAACCGCGAAAATCGTTTATGGAACGGTCATTTTGTGTCAGTGACATTCAAATTTAAATATTTAAAGATCATCTCTACCGCAGTCCTACAATTTTCTGTCTCACTGAGTTAAGATCAAGGTAAGGCACGAGCCGAATCACTGAGGTAGAAAATTCATTGCACTCGCTAAACAAATAAGAATGAAATAAAAATAAGAATTACAGATTAACACTGAGTTCACTAGAAAATAAGATAATAAAACTGGGCATAACAATAAATAGCCGATATTTAAATTATTGATCTTTACGAGTATTATTATTTATATATTCCAACTTTTTTGTAATAGGCCCTAACATAAACATTCTATTTTTAATCGTTTATTTATAAACTGCAAAGTTACAAATTTTTTCAGACGAGTATTCGAAATCTATACAATCATCCAAAAGTTTCGTAACGGTCAAGAGTTGATTTTAGACGCATTAAATGATACCCAAAATTTGGCATGAAGAATCACTCCAAGTGGGAGTAAATGTCGAAGGAGGAGTGTAATAAAAGGCTTAATCAACCAAACAACCGTGATGTTCCGGTATATTTTTGCCGATCGTGCTTTCCACGCTAAGTTCTCTCGCTTACAAATTTTACGAGGTATGATCACGCGAACGATAAAACAGTAGTGATGCAACTGACACCAGAATAATTTATTTTCAATTCTAGATTATTATTTAATAAAAAAAAACACAAAAGTTCATATGTTTTAAATTATTTTATATGGTAAGTACATTTAATATAATAATTTAACATAATAATAGTTTCATAACCATATACCTACTATTAATTAGCCAATGTAGTTTACAAAATTGATTTTATGAGACACACATATACAAAATATGAGATTTAGCTTAGAAAGCTAATTACATTAACACTGAAAACTTCATATAACATATTATACAATAAATGAAGATATAAAATAATAGTCGTTAAAGTAAAAGTGCGGTACACCATAGATAATTTAGACGCAAATGACTCTCAGTAGCCTCTCATAATATCGCATAACGAATTATACAATCAGATGCTCGAATGCAACGTAACTAATTTTACAGGCAACCTTTCCTTTAATTAAAAGATTTTTTTAATTCCCTGACAATTTCTCATTTACATTTTAATACTATGTATTTTATATGAATATTAATTAATTTTAGATACATATATAAATCGCATTTCTTTACTAGCATAGCCGTTATATTTCAGATAATTTATAATAGATTCGACATTCATATTATATTATGGTTATAAGGCTCAATTTTATATGAAACAACTGTGTAATGTAGAAGTCATGATTAAGAATTTAACCTTCGAACCTCAATGTACGTTGTGCCGGTAGCAGAGCGGTTCTGGTGGTCTAACGTTAAATGGACGGTTGTAATGACGGTGACGAATTGCGCTTTCCACCGCCCAGGCTATTAGTATTAATGGTTTTATTATGAAATATATGAAAAATTTGAATTAACTACCGATTAAGCGGTGCTAACGGACACTCATATGAATTTAATATCGATGTAATAGCAATACATTTTGTTTTTCATGATTTAAGACACCATTAAATAAACTTATGTATGCCGTATTGGTGCAGCTTTGATTAATGTTTTCGCTATCAAAGGGGCAATTGACATTTTCAGCAAGGTTAATACTTTACCCGTAAACGTTGTCATGATTTTGAAAGACGTAATATGTTTGTTATTCAAGGACTGCGCAGATTTTAACTAGATGTAACCTTAAACTAAAAACAACGCAGTTTTTATGAGTACCACACTACAATAAAAATCTACTTAAAAATGTTAGCTATAGAAATAAATCTTGCTTTAATTAAAAATGTAAGTTAAAAGTTATTTTACCGGTACATTCGCATTCATAATACGCGCCATATTAAAAGCTGTCACAAGCTTAATGAAATTCTTAATTTAGTTACTAATAAGTAGAATTAAAACAAAGTAACCGCTCTCGCACAAAGAACGATGTAAGTTTTAATTATACCATTATTTTTAATTCACTCTCGACTCTCCCGCCATTTCTCATAAAGGCTGCTTGAGCCAGATAGTAGCGGTCACGCATGCTCACGATTAATTCAAGCCAATCAGGAGCTGATTACACGCATTACGTGTTCACACAATAATTAATGCTGTCAACGTGAACTTTAATCATAGAGACATTGGGAATAATTTCGAATAACTAATTTTTATCCCACGCTCCGGACTTGAATAGCAGATATCATGCAATGTCACTGAGGCCTGTACACCTAACGATGTAAGTGCTATCCTCCGGCAATCGCTTTCTATAATATGTTATCTTTAGCAACAGTAGTTAATATTGAAGTCAAAAAGACCTTTGGTCCATACTATCCTCTGGTATTAAAAACTGATAACATTTTCTTAAGACTCGCTCATATTAATTACAAATAATAATACACTCAAACATTTACTATCTATAAGTGTAAAATATTATAGAACATATTCAACGTTATTACAGTAGTCTCATCAAAACGAAAATAACATATGCCAATGCACCGAACGTATGCCATTTAAAAAGACAGTTTAATATCTGATTGAATTAAAACAGATATTACTATATTAAACTAGAATGACAAGATTTTGATCGCATTAAAATTTTTCCAGCGAGCACCTGTCTGTCCGTTATAAGACCTGTTAAATTTAACCCAACCGATGTATCGCCAATCAATAAACCGTGTAGCAAGTGATTTCTTAAAGAGGGAAGAGAATTATGTAATTTGTCATAGAAAACTATAAATATACATTTAGAAAATTATAAAGGTATTTTTTTTTAATCACCTCAAAGTAATTAATTAATTTTATGTGAATTAAAACTTAAGGCGTCTAGTTTTATTTAACATTGATATATTCGAAAGTAAATAATAAATTTAAATTAGTAAAAATTGTTGGTTTGTTATCAAGGAAATCTTCAAATTTCGACCAATAAAAAATTTTTAAAGAAGGAGTATCCTATAAACACTGTGTTAACGGTAAAAGACGCTTGAAAGATTTCCATAGGAAAGTTGTAGCGCTTAAAAATGCCTACATAAAAGTCAGTTCCAGCACATATCTAACTTTTATATGAGTCATAAAAACAAAGTTTATTATAACTACTTTAAAAATAGTAAAAAAAAGGTACTATAAAGTTTCACTTTATATAAGAAATTTTTCTAATCAGCATGTTTATTATCACAAATATTTATGTGATTTAGAGTTTAAGTCAAGAAGAGATGTCTTGTCAACATATTGAAAACTTTAAAAATTGAGAATATTTGTAATATAATAGAAAAATATGAAATTATGTAAACGTTTTATTTTAAAAGTAAAAAAAGCAGACCACGTTTTCTATTGATTCTAAATATGTTATATTTATTTTAATTCCAGATACACGTTTATGGTTCATAATACTCTTATTGAAAAAAGTAAATTTTGGGAAATATGACATTATGTTACTTCCCAGATTCATTTTATTAATTTGAATCAATTAATTATACGAGTTTATTCGTGCATTGGCAATATTTTTGTGCACTGTTCATGCTTTATTTAATTGTTAATGCAACAAAGGTGTATCATAATTACTTCCGAACCCAATAAGACGTATTGGCCCAAGAGAGTTATGAGATACAAAACTTTATAACGACACTTCTATGAATAGACCACCCGTTTAGTATTTTCAATAATTTGTCACATTTATGTCGTAATTCGGGAAATAAGATGTCACCTTGTGTGGTAGCGACCTCCTGCCAAGGAAGGTTCCTGTCCACGCAGGGCGCCGGACATGCATTTTGACACCATAAGAGATAAATACGATAACAATAATCATTGCTTCACCTCATACCATTAAGCAAATTAATCGAAAGCAAAATTTATACCTTAACATATAGGTCACAGAATCTTAATTCACTCGCACTCAACTTGCTGACCATCAAAACAATTTATCTTTTAATATCCTAAGTCATCAGATACTTGCAATTTTTTTTCCCGCATTGTTTTTGCTGGATTTCAAAACGACGCAAATAAATTTGGAGAAGGGTGTCCTGAGTCCCTTTATCTTGACGTGAAAAGGTGGTCCAGATTAAAAGTGTTAAAATGACTCCGACCAAACTGACTAATTCTTACGGATAAAAGATTATTTTTGCTTGTTAAAAAAAAGTTGTTGTTAAAATGTTTAAAAGGTGGCAATAATAATCTATAACCATTCCAAGCTTAATTAAAAACCATATTATCTGTAAATAATCAAATTTTTTGAAAGGCCTATAAAGGACGATATTTTTTTCTTTCAGTTATAAGATCCATTCCGACTAATGACGCTGAATGACGCTGAGCAGTTTCGCTATTTCCTTCCCTTTCGATTTCAATTATAATGTTCCGATATCATTAAGGAAATCGAAACCTTCGATGCGTTGAATGTCCTGTGTACAATGAGAACTCACAAAAGTCCAGACCGCAGTACAAAAGACGATATAAAAAGTAAAATCTGAGTAAAGGAAGTGCATGGCGGGCGGAAATGCAAACTTTTATTATGCGAATTTGCACGTGTTCCGGAGTGTTTTGTGAACCCTGCAATCGCCTAAAAGCCATGAAAGCCTATGTCAAAACTGTTCCGATTTTCAGATTTTAGTATACCAGGTGAGTATGTCCAAATTTAATAAGAACGCGGAGAAAGACTTGAATACAGAAAAATAATGTTAATGGGGTTGCAAATAAAAGCACAATTTATCATGAAATAATGAACTTTAGGGTTAAAATACAAAACTTTTTTATTCGCAAGGATTTCTGATGAAATTTTAAATATAAAAATTTTATGTTAGCATTACATATATACATATAAAGGAACGTGTTAATAAATTTATATGTTAAATAATACGCTATTATAATACTAAGGAATTCGTTTGATTATTGATCAGATGAGATTCACCATTCACAACATCTTGTATACAAAATTTCTGACCAGTCCATCCGCACAAAACATTAAATTATAAAGAAAAGATAACCAAACGGTGATATATCATAGGGATTCTAGTTATTTTTTTCAACCTTTAACCGCGCTTCTTAAGGAAATAAAATACAAAATTTCGACAAAAAATACGCTCAGCGGGTAATGTTTGCGGCTTTGTCGCGCCCACATCTTGACAAAAGGCAAATAAGAGAACAGTACCCGAACTCAGTGCAAAAAATATCATCTAAATAGTCTGCTTTTGAAGTTTAAATACCGAGATAAAAGCATTGTCCGTTACGATATTAGAATTGCATTTTAAACTCATATATATGAACCTAAAAATCTATTACATGGCAATATTTTATAAAGTCTATTAAAATATTTATGAGACAGCACCAAAAGAATACCGGGTGTTATATTTTTTTGCATTTGTCATCAGTTTTAATTAAAAGGTGAATTGATTAGATATCGTCAAGACGTGTATCTACATTTTAAATACAACTTTTACATTCCAAAATGTTTCTTATGTTCCTTCTAATTAAAGCAGTGTAAAACATAACACCAAATATTGTGTCAATAATCAAATACTATCATAAATAGAGTTTCTTGAAGCTAATTGTGTGAAAATATACTATGCTTCTACAACATATACAATCATAGTCACATGCTCTTACTTACCTTTCAAAGTCAAGGTAACCATATCTAGTCTTGTTTATGTTGCGGTGACAGTTTTTTTGGAGAATTTTTTGATCCACGAGCCCATAGCAATGTAACACGACCTGATCGTATCTGCACAGTTTTGTCCTTGTGGTCAATAGCAGCTGGTCTACGCAAATTAACAAGGATAATGTGCCACTAACTGACATTTTTGTTTTATTTATATTACCACTGAAATATTTACCCACGTGTCTTATTGGACATTAAAATATCTAAAATATTTTCTATGTTTACATTGAAATAATGGGACGGTAGATTAACTACACGGAATTTTACTCTCTCGACACTTTATACATCGTCAAATATCTAATTTAGTGAGCATTCAGTTTTTTTTATATAATATAAAAAATATAATAAGAAGAACAATAAACATAACTGTGGAATATTTAAAAAAATATAAAAATTACCCATTAATCACTCAGCACAAAAAATGTGCTAAACGTCCAATGAAAAATAACTCTATGAATAAAATCTTAATCAGCGGTCAAATTCAAAGCGATGTATAGCAAATATGCCGATATTAAACAAACAGGTATGAAAAAAAGGCGTTTTGATTAATATTGTGGGCGAGACCCACGAAATCGAATTTAAACTTGCATGTTGGCCAAATTCACGCAAATATCTTATATGTAGTGTGACTATATTTTTGGTAGACTAGACTTACAATTTTTATATTAAAATACATGAGGAACAAGTACATATAATTTTGAAGACAATTATTATTATACAAGCTTGTATAGTTTGACTTGAATTTTTTTTCATATTTATGAATATACAACAGTACGAATGTTTACTTCAATAATGATCATAAGTCATGAAATAGATGATTCTTTATGTTTTAAATAACATAAAAATGTACGTTTAAAATGGTCACCGCCAAAAAATCATTTAAGGCTTTGAAATAGCGTTATTAATATTTATGGTAAATTATGAACTTTTTTGTATTATTTGTTTAACAGTTTGGGTGAAGGTACTTTGAAGCGCCGCTTCCTTTATCTTAAACAAGAAATATTTTTTTAAGCACTAAGAAAACTTTAACCGTGACCATAACGCCAAAAATTACGTCAAATTTATTGCCATGAAACCATAAAATTTAACCGACTTCCAAGAAACGAGAATATAGTTATAAGCTTTTTGCATAAAATTAGGAAATATTTTCAACAATATATACAGTTATATATATTTTATAGCATAGCCTTTATATACATAGACATATTTTTTTCTTGATTACTTTACATATTAAGAAATGTACAAAACTAAAAAATATTTAATGCAGTTTAAGACTTCAATAAATGTCATTAAAATAATAAATTTAACCAAACACAAAATTATACTTATTAAAATTTACGACAGAAACTTAACATATTAAAATGAAATAAACTGGACGTAGGTCTATTATTAAAGAGAATATAATATATAATTATACTTATTGTTCTATCTCAATAAAACCATGGCAAGCGTCTTTACCGTCAGTTATTTTCATTTTCTTATTAAGAGTAAGCTTCTCTGGGCCCACAATAACCGATTTAATTTTATTATCTTCATGATTACTGATGTAGGCTATTGGTGTTATCACTGGAAAACCTATTTGTATTATTTTCCTTGTAACATCTTTATAAAACTTTTTTAGTATAAAACATCATAAACCCGTATTACGATCAACTCCCTATTGAAGATTTCATTTGATGATTGCCAACGAGGCGTTAACTGCAAAAAAAAACGATTAATAACGCAAGTTTCTTAATTGGTAACTCATCATTGATTTGTTAATAGGCTTGTTAATTTTTATTCATACTTTAACCCATTAATCAATGCAGAATCAGATGCAAAACACGAAACATATTAAATGCTTGTCAAAACACCTTTTTATTAATGGGAATATGCATTATTTTGGAGGCGTTATAATTATTAAGTTAAAAAGATATATAGTCCCTAGAACACTGTAGAATGTATGTTCAAAATTTCGTCCAGAAAATACGACGTAATATTTTATTTGATAGCACTTTTGAACCTTAATTAAGACGTTCGTATCCGGAGAAAAAGTTCGTCGAAACTAGAATCATAATATACGACCGCCATGCCGCTAACACAAAACGGCCGGTCAAAGTCGCCTTTCCAATTTATTTTGTAGCACCCGACCAACCAACAATTAAAAACATTATATTATATGTTAATTGGATGAAATGAAACTTTTTAAACGAGAATGCTTAGACATCAATCGAATTTGCATATCCATTGTTAACGAATCTCATCAAGCTTTAATGAGGTGTAAAGGAATTAATTCTTAAGATCTTCATTATGATAAAAAATATTTTGATGGTTATATTGGACATACTTTGTTCAACAGTAATGAGGATCCGATTACCTTAATAAATAAATGAAAATTTATTCTCAATAGTCTACATCATATTAAATAAGATTAACTGATTATAACAATGTTTTATGAGTGATTGAAGTACATACGACAATAACAAAACTGATAATTTATATACTTTCTCCATTAAAATATTACTGAGAAGATTATAAAAATAAAATACCTCATGATAAATCCCATATCATATAGTCACTATTTTGTTATGATTTTTATATGCTTTGAAGATCACCGCTATCATTTTGTATACTAAATACGTTTAGGGCGATCTCAATTGTGACGTAATTGCACTAAGAAACTTGTGAAACCCATAAATCTAGTGGCAGCATATAGTAAATCAATCGTAATAAAGACTTTTGATCGTGGTTAACAAGAAGCAGGATCACTTGACCATTAAGGCAATCACATACAAAAGTGTTGTGTTCGGATCGGAAAGATCAATATGATTATATCGACTAATGGACTCACGATGACTTTCTAAATTAATAACGAATTGCCTCTTAGATTGGTCCATGTTAATGAGGAAACATCTTCATCTTCGGATAACAAACGCTGGGTCTTATTAACTTTGAAACGTTTCGTCTTTATTTTTAAACAATTTTAAATTCTGAGCTACCACTGTTTTTGTATTGATTGCTGTTCTGATTTATTTACTTTTCATATATATAAATAGCCTATTCATGTAAATGAAATAAGTACCTAAACAAATGTAGTAAATTTTTAGAAATTTTTTTTAATAATTAGTTACATAAATTTATTAAAAAAAAAATCTCTTTTATATATATCTACATATTATTCTTATACATTTCGTTAAGTTGTAAATATTTTACAACAAACGTATAAAAGGTTTTACGGTTGTTATGCAAGTGTAACTTCCTTCGTCCGCAAATTAGGAGTTTATTGAAATAGAACCGGAAAGAATCTGTTACGCCACGTCGGGCTTTTTGAAAAACAGTTTAAGAATAATGATGCTTCAGTTTTATATCAGACGAAGTTTACTGTAAATGGTTTAAGTATATTGTGCTCTATCAATTTAATTACGAGTATTGCAATCATACACAATTAAAGTAAAATTTAAATAACACAACAATTTTTTTTATTTTACTCAATATTCATTCATTATTTATTTCTTTTCATTTATGCGCCTGAATGAATTACCGTTTTTTCACACGTCAGCTGACTTGTCCACTTTCTTGCCAAAGCTAATGTCACGAGCTTCACATCTGGATGTCATTGTAATGTTTATTTATTACGGCGCTAACACAAAGAGCAACACTCGAAGTGCAAATTGTTATCTACTGAAGAGCCTTTTCAAAGGCGTACAGATTGTTCCTTGTAATTCTACTTCGTCTTTTATTTCATTGTAGCGAGGTTGTCCATTTAATTTCTATTATAGATTTTTTTGGCTGTTAGAGGCGTTATGTTTAGTTGGTTTTGAATGACCATGTCCATCCTCTCTATACCATAAGATAATAAGACAGGGTTTAAATTAGTGGGCTACCTGTCAAACTGTTCCCATTCTTATTTTCTAAATACGAGACAAAAATCACACTATTAAATATTTTACTTCAATTTTTATATAAAATATATTGGCGCGTGTATTTGTTACTTTAACTAAAACACTATGATAGTAAGGAATCGTTACCCAGACAAAAATCAATGAAATAATCACACTTAACTGCTCTAGATATTTTGACTCCGAGAATTATAACGTATTATTATAAATGAATGTTATTTACATATTTCTTAGTATAACTTCCTCTATCGTTATCTCAAGTCAATATTTGTGCAGCGTGGGTGTAAGTATCTGTCTCAATCAATAACGCTCTGTGACTGTGCTGCGATCTAACGACAAATTGTGAGTTTATACTCTATAATACTATTATCATAATATCTCACACTTAACTGGTGGGTGGCATTCATATAACTTACATTTACTATATTTATTGCGGACTCATAAATGATTGGCTATTTAAACAGTTATTTAAAAGAAGCTATTTGAGGGAACAAAAATTTATAAGTTAAAATTAATAAAGTAATTTTCTTACTGTTTTCTATATTCATAGGACCATTCTACAGTGTATAGTTTATGGATATATGTCTCCCTACAAAAAATACGTAAAAATTAAAGTTAAATAAACATTAATACTGAACCATTATAAAACTAGATATTTCCCTTACTTTTTTTATCTTTATAATTTAAAAACTGAACACTTGAACTCGTATTGGATCTCAAATGTCTCCTACGTTGAATTTTAAATTTTATATAATAAAATAAATGTAAAATAATTTCGCTACATGTTTGTTTTTATACTTTACTTCTTATGAGAAATTATATGAATAAACATGCGTTTTTTTAGTTTTCTTAAATAAAACATTAAAAATGTCACTGTATGCGACTATTTAACGAAAAAAATAAATAAAAGAAGGATTCTTTTAAAATAAATACATTAACAATAGTTAAAGAAACGAGCCGAGCGGGAAAAAAAGATAATCTTGCATAATGTTTGTACTTCAAAATCAACAAGCGAATAAAGCTACAACATTACAATACATGAGTAACTGCTTAACAAAAGAAATTCTTCTATACCAATTTCTAAAATTGAAACATAAGTACACTAGTGATATAAATAGACTAGCTGCTATAATAGTCTCCTTTGGTATTTACATTGGATTACTTAATTCCTTACTCTAATGAAAATTTAACCAACTCTAATGAACCAACTCTAATGAAAATTTAACCAACGTTAAGAGTGAGTATCGCGTGTAATAATCTATATTTCATAAAGTACATGTTAAATTTATCTCAATCATCCTTTGTCGTAGCGTTTGTAGGAATAACGGAGCAAGTCTGCATCATTCATTAGTGTCGGACACTTCTATACATTTAATTGTTTGAACTTGGTCACTACTGTTTAAGAGCGTCTCAACTAATCAAGACACGGTTAACAACATCCGCTCCGTAAGTGGCCGATGACTCGACGTCTTTGATGATGCAATTGTCTTCTAGAAATGAATGAATTGCATCAATTGATACTACTTCCGATTGAGTGTCAAGGATTTTGTTAGCGATCATTAATGATCTATCAAGATCTTTTACAACTAGTTGTTCATAAATTACTAGCCATTTATGATATGATTCATGACTTCTTCAAATTAAGAAAAAGTGTAATCATCCATAAGTAATTTTGAAAGTCAATTGTGAGGATATCATAAAATTTATAATAAATTGTTTCGGAATAAACATGTCAATTAATAAAGTTTCATCATAGCAACTGTATCAAACCTCTAAAATAATTTTTAAAATTGAATCCAAATCCAACGTACATAAATATATATACTTATAACTACCACACAAGTTACCCGTCGTAATTATACGTTCAGAAATTACGATTCATTCATGTTTATTGTTCGTGTGGCCCGTCGAGCGACTGCGACACTTCACGACATCAGACACGATATAGTTTTTGTACAAATTTTTATAACATTTCGATTATAATTTGCGGTTCACTATCTTTTGTTATTATATTATTTGAATGGAAATAAAATTATTATTTTGTCGAAACTTAATCATTATACGAAAAATTGTATAATTATTGAGTTTTATTTTTAATTCATATTGTATAACAACGATCCCTAAAATAATCGATATTTTGCTGCCATACCGATATTATCTTTTTGTCGTTTCGTCGTTACGTAATGCTACATAACGTCGAATTATTTTCCCAGCCATGAATCAATTAAGTCTTTAATTCACGATTATGGTGAATCAAGATGCGCCGAAACACGTGAGACTTGTCTGCGATTTCCAAATTTTTTGCGACAATGTCAATGTCCTCTAAAGTCTGTCTTCAATAACCCGTTCGATAAATCAATATATTATGTAGTACACTTGTAAACCTTATTCATAAAATCGACATTTGTCATTTATAAATTTTTATTAAACATATTTAATTTGAGAATCACAGACCGAGTTTTTATATCGAAATTCATAATATGTCTTGATTTTATCACTTTAATTGGACATATATTGATTCTTTGATTTATCGTTATTGTAAATACAAATTGTACAAACTTAAGAATAAGTATGAAAGTTTACTTTACTCATATGAACAGTCATTTAAATTTGTATTCTTTTTTGTTAATAATTTATTAACGCTTTTAGTATATAATTAATTATGATAATACATTTTTTATCTTTTATTTTAATTATTTAATTTATACAAGTATTGTATAATGATGATTTTTTTCTTAGATTCAATCCATCTATATACAGTAATCAGTTAAAATTCCTTTAAATGTCTGTCATCATGATTATAGGTATATTATGGTAGTTGAATATACATACGTCATATTAATTAAACGATTCAGCTGCCTAGATCTGAAAACGCTTGAGGCTTTTTTCACAAAACACATATCGTATATGGTCAAAACGTCCTCCTTATAAAGATTGGAATGTTACTGTGTAATTTAAAGCTATTCCTAGCAGACGTTTTTAATTCTTCAAATGTAACCAGTTCTGTGATGTTGAGGCTTTTGTAAAATAAAATAAACAAAACTTAATATATTACATCAAATGTAAATTTTACTATTTGTATGATAAAAATATTTAATGGATTGCGCCTCTTGTCGGTAATGTTCCATGTGTCCATTACTTACGAGTATGTTAAATATAGCCATTCTCTATCGCCGTGCTATTAATTTTGCAGTTTTTGCTTCTAGCATTAATATAGCTTTATAATTTATTTCGGTGTTAAAATTCTGTAGAGAGATTTAAATAATTAATAATATTATTATTATAGCTTCTATTAATTTTGTGATTGAGTATCACAACTTATAAAAACAGAATTTTTTGTTGAAATACAGATATATTTTGTTATAACGAATTACTGAAACATAATTATTAGTGAAACATCATAGATTATATAACAATAAATAAGCTTTAAGTGTCCTTCGTTGAAATATTAATAATGTATTTTACTATGTAATCAACACTGCTAACCTATTTATTACATTATCTTATATCTTAACAAATGACTGTTTTTTAACAACCTAAAATACTTCGTCCTATAAAATTACCTGCTTTTAAGGCATTTTCTTGAAAGAAACAGAAACAAGGTTTTGTTAAGAGACAGTTACAATTTCGGCCGTTATAATTGTATAGAATTGCTTTGTAAAACTTAAGAATGAAAACGAACAGTCAATCCATGGAGTGGTTTTGATTAAAACCTTACAGATATAAAGAGGTAATTGTGTAAAGCTAGTACAAAGCATACAAACCTCTGTATAAAAATATACCCTCATATAAACATATCAAATCAAACAATATTAACTTTGGAGACAATGACAACAAAATATATTATTGATATTTTCTACACACTTGTAAAATAATTCATCGTTTATGAAATTTCAATCAGATTAGAATTTAAGTTGCTGTATTTAATGGTTGATGTATCTGGTATTAAATAAAAGGAGTTTTATACACGAAGACAACTCCACAGACTCCCTATCATTCGTCGTACCTGACGAAGAGCGGGCGCACGAAACGCTGAGAAAATCTTCAAGCCAATCTATAATCCATCGCCAACACGTGCACAGCTATTATTGATTTTGCCGTTTTTTGTACAAAATTGCATGCCTGTCCCATCTTGACATTGAAAAAATATTTACTGGGGTAGTGTGAATGCCTTATTATAAGCTTGCGCAATGACATTTACGTTTTTGTTGGAGTTGTCGCGTGACGTTATTCGAATTATTGTTCCTCTAAACGTTAAGATATTGTGGTTATATAGTATTAAATAAATTGAAGTTAATGGTCGGCAATATTGTTTTATACACACACGCATTGTGATAAATGTGATTTGTAAGTCTTAAGATGAAAGATATTAATGAATTGTCTCTCTGTTTAAGTATAAATATTGTATTACAATGGTTCAATAATATTTTTGATGTATAAATAAAGGTACACTTTATGATAAGATTGAAAGTAATAAATATTTAAAGATGAAACTAATGAAAGGTATTTCTTTAAAAGCAAAAAGGAGGGTCAAACAGAAGCATTTTTAAACTTAACCGACTACTAAAAACGTTAAAAATAAATATTAATATAAAAAAACAAATATTGATACGGATGTCAATAGAGACCTGACTTTCGACCCCACTTCACAATGGACCCCGGAAAAAGTGGTTTAAGTTACAGAAATACCCTTTCTAAGAAAACAAACATTGTCACTACATTTTTCGGGATATCCTGAAGTGAAAGTAAATTGATACACGTGCAAGTCATGTACTTTTATAGATAAAAAAAATAATAACTTGATTTACTTCAAAAGATTTAATTTATGTAATTAAAACCTTATCCAATACCTCTTTCCAGCACTAGAAGTAAACTACATCATGATTAAAATATTCCTCGCTAAAATAAATTCAATATTTTAAATTGCATCTGCAGCATGACGATGAAAACTGAATTCTAAAATATGAAGTATTTTTTCACGACGCATGAACAATAATATACACAAAGAAATTTCACTAAATGTTTCTTTGACTTTAAATTCTTTTATAATGAACTGTGACATTTTTTTTATATTAAGATTTTAAATACATCAACGTATTACAATTTTATGATAAGTAAAATATCTACGTTAAAATACAAATCAGAATGTAAAAAAAGTCCTACCAACTATATAATTCTAATACAAAAATATATCTTTTAGAAAAAGAATAATATTTTTACTTAGGATGATCACAATTTTTTACATGTACATCCAAGATAAATTTGACATCAACTTGTCTTGTGGCAGAACATCTATTTTTATAAAAATAAAAACAAGAGGGTACATGACTCATATTGATATAAACAATCAAAGCCTTCGAGAACCTACACGATAAGGCACTTGATGATAAGATAAAATGATAAACTTCGATAGAACATTTTTAATAAACTATTATTTTTTATCATAGACGTTCTAGAGAAATAAAAAGAATTATTGGTTTTAAAATTTATGTTTGTTTTTTTTATTTTGTATTAAATTACTCCGATTACCATAAATTAGAATTGTGATTCTATATCTTTGTCTGACTGTACTTGGGTTTGTTTTATAATTTAGGGACAAACATTACTGCTTTTATTATAAATTGGTTAAGTAATAATGATATTAATCCACGCCACGCTAGTAATGGAAGGACACCAAGACGCCATAAGATTGATGGTATTAAAAATAAAGATTTTGTATAAAGTTATATTTTTACTTCATAATCTTTTATTTTATCTAATGATATGTTGTTAAAAGATAATCTATCAGGGCTGAGATGGCATTGATTAGGCGGAACTTACATCTCAGAACAAGTTAATATGGGAAGATTACAATAAAAAGAAAAAGATTTTATTTAAATATTAATTAATAATTTTTATTTGTAATTTTAGTTTAAGATAAGTAAGGATTATTTTAAAGCAATACGAGTATCAGTATTGAAGAAATAAACAAATAGACCCTAGCCAAATATTATATAATTCAAAAGATAAAACCCATTATGCATTATATACGTTTGTTTTATTAGATACAGTTGTTGTTACAGAACGGCCTCGATTAAATTATCACAGACATAAGACCATTCTGTAAGGACAATAAGAAAGGAACACAAAAACATATTAAAACTATTTAGTATTGA
>DVQO01000487.1:0-16250 GCA_018231785.1 Danaus gilippus | reverse complement strand
TGCTATATTATTGCGGATTAACGGGAACGCCCTCTGTTAGTTAACATACTGTATAGTTCATGTTATTATACATTTGAGACAAATCTAGCATAAGACATTTAGCAAAGAAAGTATCTATATATATATACCTATCATTTTGTTGTTGTGCATCCGTGTCAGAGGTCTGTTGACCTCGACGCTGTTCCTCGAGGAACTCTCGTTCGATCTGTTCCATATACTCAGTGTTGCGACGACGACGCTCCTGGTAATAAAAGGTAATTATATTATTAATACAAAAAAAACATACTTTAATTCCTGCTTACATAGGACTTAGAACTTAGGACTCTTTGTATCGGGAGGGTATGTATTCGGAATTAATGAATACTATACTAATATAGACTTTAATGAAGACAATGTACTAGCAGAAGTCATGTATAAGATTATTGATACATATATGTACAGATTAATTATGAATGGGACATTTTGCGTGTACAAAGTATGGTTGTACCTGGTATTCCCTTTCTTCCTCAGAGTCGGAGTATACACGATCGAGTATCGTATCTCTGGGTTCCTCTTCCGGCGACAGGATAGGTGAACCAAGACGGTCGTCTGATGCTTCCACTTCCGGTATAGGAGTTTTTTCTGTAACGTGTATTTTATAAAATTAACCATTGCCCATTGTTCTCTCCTAACCTTTGACCTAAAATCACTCACCTCTTCTTCTTTGTTCTTCTTCACTATCCGATGACGATGAGTACACTCTCCTGAGTCTCTCCTTATTAGACACCAACTTGATTTGCTTAAAATATATATTTACCTTAATAACAACACTGGACATATGTTTCAGTTGAGATAGAAAATTGCAATAAAAATATTCTAGATTTGAATCAACTCTAGCGGGACAACAATATATGTAATATATGTTATAATTCTTATATGATTATTATTATTTACCTGTACTTCAGCGTCTTCGAGGTCCGATTCGTCTGTGTCGGAGTATATTCTGGGAGCGACCTTCCTAACAGAGCGTCCAGATCGCTCCGAGCCCGACCAAGAGGATCGCGAAGACGACGACGATGAAGACCTGGACATTAACAATATATAAAAAGCTGTCTGAATTTGTCGAATGAATTGGATAATGAACAATTCAAAATTAATTTAATAGTATACTATTAATTATTGTTGTTGTAAATGTATAAAATATATATTTTTTAACCAAAGAAAAATTTATAACGTGAATCGGGTAATAGTTACTGATATAGATTAATAAAAGGTAATGCAATGTCAAATCATCTGGTACTCTTATTTTATAACCAAGTCAAATACCTCGATGAACTGCTCGACTGTCTTCTTCTGCCGGTAGACAGATATGAACCAGATGTCCTATTCCGAGGACTGGTCGGTACTTCCTTCTCTTCGTCAGAGTTTTGGACGATTTCCTCCTATATAAGATAGTATTAAAAACCATTCTCGATATTGCGACTATTATATGTTATTATTATATATTACCTGATCACTAAGTCTCTTACTGGAGTCCTCGTCCATAACAACAGGTGAAGGTATCTTTCTCTTCTTCCTGAAACTGGGCATCTTTGGTATGGTCGCCCTTAGACCGAGACCGATACCAACACTGTACCCGCCCAGATCTAAACCAAGATCTCTAGACTCCATTATAGATTTTATTGAATCCACCGATTCCTCCTTCTTATTTGATACATCCTGTGAATTACACAACTTAAATCTTAGTCTGAATATAATTTAATTTAATTGTAATTCGATAGGAGTTAAAAGTAAAAATAAACGGTCAATATTGTACAATAAAATCTCTTTATATTCGTTCTTACTTGTAATGGTTGTCCTATATCTTCTTTAGTTTGTTTCACCGTCTGTCTCGTCTTCCTACTCTGCTCGTCCCACCACACCTCGAAGTTCTTGAACGCAGTGCTCTCTATCATTTTCTTGTTGAAATCCTTCTTAAGTATTTGTTTAAGCTCGGTAGTGACGCGCTCTATGACACTATTAATTGTTGGATAGTAAGGGTTGTCGAGCTCCTGAAACATTCATATTAGTTATAGCCAAATAATTATATAAAAATGTATATGGAAATTTATTTAATTATAGATTTTTAATATGTAAGTTGGTGTATATACCTCGTGGGTGATGGTGTGTGGTGGAGGGAAGTTATGTATCACGGGTGGAGCGAAACCACCAGCATATAATGACATATCGCCGGCGGCTGGATATGCAGCGCCCACGGGGCCCACTGCGCCCACCGCGCCCACGGGTCCCATAGCGGCAACCGACCCCATAGCGCCCATAGCACCCGGAGGATAACCTGTGATCAAAACATTATACAGAAAAATGTATTATGTTTGTCATATTAATATAGGAATTTATAGAGTTATGTATATATATGTATGTATGTACCAGTTGTTGGCCACATCGCCTGATAGTAATGCGGGTGTGCGGGGGGGTAGTAGTACGCCTCAGCGGGGACTTGCTCCTCGATTTTGGCCTCCGTCGACGATAGAGATGATAAAGACATCTGTATGATAAAAAATTTCAGTTTTTTATTTAAAAAAAATTTCAGTTTTTTATTTAAAAAAAATAAAAAAAACACTGGAAAAAAAAGAAAAAACTAATATTATTGTACTCCTTCTCTCATAGTACTTATCTATAGATTAGTTTTTTAAGACCTCGTAATATTCTGTATCGTGTCTAATTGCTAACACAATTGATGGTGTTGACGTTCAATGAGGGATCATATTATGTTGTATAGTGAACTATAGTCTATACATTACCTGATCATCGTCCAAATTATCTTGATCTCTGTCAGGTGGGTTAACAGGTGAACGTCGTGGTTCCTCTCCAGTGAGCAGTTCGTCTTCAGACGATGAGATATCTGAACCTATTTTGTCTATTGGCGGGAACTTTTTGCGTTCCTCTTCTTTCGCTTTCTATTTGATAAAAATTCACAACGTGTTTTTTATTCAGACTGTTTATATTTAATTTCTATAATAATTAACAACATTATATGGAGCATTATTAATGATAATTTAATTACCCTTTCGACCGTTGCCTTAAGACATTCAAGATAGAAATCTCTTGATAGGTATGGTGAAGGAGTATTCGACAGGGGTTCCGAGTTAACTTCTTTATTCTGGTTCAATGATATTATACTCTCTCTATCTTCACTTACAGAACCTATGAAAAAAAGTATAAAAACTCAATATAAAATTAATATAATAAACAAATAACTAAAAAATACATACGACAATATTATCAGATAAAGGAATTAGCGAGCGGTTGCATGACAATTTTCTTTTTTAATATTTCCATGAATAATTCTCTGAATTAGAAAAATTTTCTTTTTATATAATAATACAATACAAAATTGACAATATATATTATATACATATTTTCATTTATTCAATCAGAAATCTCATCAGACACAGTATGGTGAATGTTATTGAAGAAACTAAGTCAGTTTGACACAGAGGCTAAGATCCCAACTAACTACTAATTACGGGTAATAATATGAAATGAAAAGATTCAAATACTGTCAATACATAACGTTTCTCATCTGCTAGAATCTTAAGTTATCATGTAGTTTTCAAACACAATATTTATATACAAAAAAGGTTCTATATCAACTAATATTCAACCTTCATCGTCTGAGGGCGGGTTGTGTGTGTCAAGGTCTGGTATGTTGCTTGGCTTCCTGTCTTCGTCTTCCTCTTCAGAGGACATTCCCAGGGACAGGAAGGGAGGAGCCAGACCCCCGCCGCCGCTGGCTCCTTTCAGCAACAAAGCTATCCTGTAATCAGTGTATTTATTAATACATATCCATAGACTTCTAGCTGGTGAATTTCTATGTCACAATGTTAGTTACCGTACACCTCCGAGCAGGCATTGCAGATTTTTACCAAAATTTATATGCGTATTCAATAGGCCTGAGAATCGGTAACTAGCTATTTTTCATACCCCTAACTCCTAAGTGATAAGGGTTGCTAACGCTTAAATTTTGGACGAAATTTTTTGTTTAGTTTTTTTATTATAATGTGGCACTAAAAATACATACAACCCAAAATTATTATTATATTTGTAAACAACGTTTGCCGGGTCAACTAGTATATGTATATATGATGTGTATATAATATATACGATGTATGCATATAACCTTGTGTCAAGGTCCACGTTCTTGGGTTCATCGCTGGGCGGAGGCGGCTTGGGCTCAGGGTCACCAACGACGGACGTACTCGGAGGAAGAGGCTCCTCGGGCTTACACTTCACCTCCTAGAAACAGCTACAGATATAACAAACTTCTTTGTTATTATAAAAAAAAATGCCAAAACAAACACATACATATCTAAATACAAAAAAAATACTACAGTGCTGAAATAAACATAAATGTTCATGCTGCTGTTATGATATATAAGAAAATTAAGTAATTATAGACAATTATCACGTGATATCTGCTTTTGTCAAATAAAGTGATTTTAGTATATGTGTAATAAGTATAAATGTACATGTTGGATCTACGAGATTTATGATTTACTGAATATAAAGAAAAAATTTACAAGAACAATTTAAGACGACGCATAAAAATGCAACAGCATGAAAGGTCAGTGAATAGTGCTAGCGCAAAATATACCAGTGTTGTTTGAATTAAATTAAATCACATGTATTACATTTAATAATGCTCAATACAAATAGTACGGAAGCGGGAGACGGTGATACACTAAAGTCTACAACTCAACAACAACATTACAAGCAACAGTCAGCTATATAATATATCGCTATTGTTCTAATAGTTCCAATATATGTATCTACTGACAAACTGTGACGTATGACAAACTAGTGACGTCACGGCGCTACGACTACAGTCGATAGTTGTCACGTCCAACCTTTTCCGGGAGCGGAGTGGGGGGCGCGGGCGTGTGCGGGGTTTGTGGGGCCACGAGGGGCGTGTGCCGCGGGGAGGGGGTCGGCTCGCCCGCGCCCGTCCACGTGCTGCTGCTGCTCTGCTCCGACTTGAGGAATATCTTATATTGTATATCAGATGATTGATTTAAACAATATCTCCACTACATACGAGTATAACCTACATGTAACGTGTGTTAGTTATGTAACAGATATGTTTTGTGTACTCACATGTGTGTGATGGTGAGAGGTGTGCGGCTGTCTCCAGTCCCCCCACCACACAGCGCCGGCGCTCGTCCCATAGCCGTACCCATAGCCACTGTATGTATTGACATTATAAGTATTCAATAATGTATAACATTGAACAGATTTTATACATATTTCCTGTTTAAATCATGTTGGAATTTATTTATAATATAATGATAGCACTAGAAATTAAGAGGAATATATTATATTTTGTTCTGGAACACATTAGAAACGAATTTATTTATTGTTTATAATGTTGATTTTACTTGAACTCCATAAATAGCTCACTACGACATGTATCAAGATATACATAGGAACAATTTCTATAGTTATTGTTAGTTTTATATTGAATGTTACTCACGGTGTCTGGTAGTATGGGTCATATGCTACTGGAGTTGGAGCGTACGGTATCTCAACGTGCGCGCTGGAGTAAGACTCACTCTGTTCACTGGTACGGGCATAGCGGTCTCTGTGTCTGAAAAAAATAAACAATCATTTCTATTACGTTGTACTATCTAAATTCACATATAAACACAAGAAAATAAAATATCTATATGTCTATATATAATGTGGTATAAAGATCTACTGTCCATGAGAGTTAATAAATGTAACATACCTTCGCTTACACTTCCTTTTACAACGTCGGCTTGTAAAAAAAAACTTTCAATTGAACACAGTGTATATGAATTGTTTTTAATCAAAGTAATACTTGAGTTACACAATTTAGATGCCATAAAATTTTATATACTATGATAACATTACATATTAAAAGATTGCTATTACCTTTCTCTTTCTCTAGTGCCGTCTCTGTCTCTGTCAATATCTCTGTCTCTCTCACTTCTACTGCGGATGCGATGTTTGTAGTCTCTGTCTCTTTCATCATCCGACCATCTTGTGTTGCTGTCATTGAGTTCAAGATCCTTGCGAAGGTATGGGTCCTAAACATTTTAATTAGTAAGTTATAAAAAAGCTGCATATCTGTTTAAATTTATTATTAATATATTTTTGCAATATTTTTGGAATTTATACTAGATGTTCATACAGACCTTATCAATTATTTTGCTATCCTCTAATCTCTTGCTGAGAGCTGGATCTAGTTTGGCTACTCGGGCATCTTCAGGGGGCTTGATCGGAACTGGCTGGGGCTTCTTCTCCACAGTTTTATCTTCAAACATCTCTTGACACTTCTTACCGAATGAATCATGGAACACTTCGAGTACCTGCATATAAGATAACATACAACATATTTTTATTCCTACTTTGTGATTAAACTCAAAATAAAAAAAATAATTATTATATAGCACAGCACTATTTAAAAATTGTAATCCAACTACGACATCATAATTATGTGATTTGATTGAAAAATTATTTCTTTAGATTTGAAACTAATAAATATTTAACAACTTTAGATCATTAACATACAAAATAATTTAACTTTACATCAGATAATGATCGATAACAATTTTGAGATAAATTTAATATTGTGACACTGTAAATGATTTATTTACTATACAAGGTTCATGCTGTGAACATTATGCCGTTAAAAATTACACCTTCAAAATATCTCCTACCAAAGTTAAGAAACACTGAAAAGGTGAACTATGGTAATGTTAAAACAGCCTAATCTGAATATGTAATATGTGGCCTGAATTTAAAATTAATACTTCTTGATGAAAAAGACCTCACAATATAATTTAGTTTTGAAATAACTGTATTTATTGGATTGGTATTTTGGAACATTAATGTTGTCTTAAGATAATGCAATTTGGAATTATCATATATACAAAAAAACACATTCTAATACATTACCTGCCCCATGACAGATTTTCCATTATATTTTTCAATACATATTTTGGAATATTTGACATCCTGGAATACAATTCTGGCAAATCCTAAATGCCTATTTGTCATCGGGTGATAAAATATGGTCAGTTCTTCATATGGTCCAACTTTATTCATCATGTCGGACAAGAAAGCTTTATCGATGTTATCATTTAAATTTACAATAGTTATTTCTAACTGTGGCGGAACACCAACATAATTCTTATCAATTCTAAACCTGTAACAAAACAATCTCTAATATTTCTGCTCTTAATGAGATGACAAATCATTAGTCTCTACTGAATAACCACAGCTATCATACACCTAGCACATTTAGCTTTATATAAAAAAAAAATTGTATGGTGCAAAGTAACTTTAGATGAATCAGATGAAAATAGAACAATGCATCTTCCTATATTCAATTTTAAAGTAACGAGACATGGTAGTAATAGTAACTTAACCGAGAACAATAATTATAAATGCATATTACTAAAAACATAACCAAACATAGTAGATAGGTTATTATATAGCATTGTATGATATAAGAACATACTGACTATAATTTTCATAACAATATTACAAGACAATATTATGCATAAATATTGTGTGTTATTCTTCAAATAGTAACAAAGATATAATACCTAGGTATCGGTAAATCTGCTGGTTCTAGTTTATTCCATATCCTGGACGGTTGAGGTCTCGGGTCTCGGCATTGTATTGACGGATACGAGGTACCAGGAACAGTACCATCATATCTATACACTTTCGTCGCTCCTTTTACTAGGAATGGATCTATCAGAAGCTTATAGTTCTTAGGTCCCTTGTGAAGAACTGCATTGTGGCCTGGTGTTTTATGCTCCATTCCTCCATTCATTCTTAAAAATAAAATAACAAATTGTTTTAATGCACATAACCTCAAACAATAGAAACAATTAATTGGACTGAAAGTGAAGTAATTGTAAGAAATGAGTATTTCCTTACAAATACTACCTAAAAGAACGATGTTCGGACATAAAACAAACCTGTAATTTTTTTTAAACAATAAGCAAAAGTCTAAGATTTCCCGTTTTTAGGGAAGCCTAGTCAGGCAATGGAGTAATATCATAGTTATGAAAAAAATACAAAACCAAAGAATATTCTATTAGACATTTTAAAAACGCTTCAGAGCTAAGTTAACACAATATCGAATTATAAAATATTTTTTTACAGCAAGCACTCTCCATGGTGACGATCTTTCTACTAAATGACGAAATTGGACACATTTATTGTATAAATTATGAAAATGAATTCTATGTTTAAAACATTATATTTAATACAGAATAAATGTTAATCGAAGAAATACAAATTTTAATAGTATATTGTTAAAATAAATACAGCTAATAGGACGCTGATTTGACTATATAGATAACACACACACCATAAAGAATTTTTCTTATTGCTCTATTTTGACCACAGCTTATAAAATTATATATAGATAAAATTAAATATTGAAATTTTATAATGTTACCCTTAAAGTAAGGGGAAAAAATGATTACTCTGTAGAATTTTCAAAACAAATTATTTATAATAGTTACACGTCAGTTTATGAACTTGTTTGTTATTTTTAATTGCTTTTTGTCCCTTTTCTAGATTCGAAAATTTCATGGTGTGAATATTATATTTAACTATCTAATAATCATGATTGTTTCACCTACGTAACCTTTATTTAAAAATTGTGTGTGATTCTTATGTGGTCACACGGTCCTCACCGAGAACTGAACTGGTATCTGTGAGGTCACAACTCAATCAATACCACAATAAGCAGAGATCATTTTTAATTTTCTATACGCCTGGCAACATTTCAATTGATTCTCTTGGTCTGAAGGGCTGTTGCATCATCGATTTCGGTAATTTTTATTAATGAAATAGAATATTATCATTATTTTGAAGTCTAATTTTACCTCAGAAGTGACTAAGTTCTTATTCATTAATTAAATTTCAGGTAAAATGGCTGAAAAAATTATTCCTGTGGTGAAGGCTGATGAAGAAGAAGAGGAGGAATTAGTGGACCCTCAGCAGGCGTTAAGGGTATGTATCATATTTTTTGTATTATGTAACGTTAATATTTATATCATATTTTCGACTCTTTTCCCCTTTGAATAAAGTTATAATTTAAATTGATAGTTTTATATAATATCTTCAAAGATAATATTGATCTTAAGGTTAGGAAATGTTTATTTAAGTTATTTATTTAATAGCAAACTTTTAATTTACATTTAAAACTTTCTATTACAGCAACAATGCAAAAGAAATGAAGTAATAGGTTTATCATTTTATAATCACTTTTAGTTTTACATGTAATCATTTAGAAAGGACTATTAAAAATCCTTGTTTTTGATGTTTTTGATTAATTTGGAAACATTGATTGTTGTTATACTTAATATTTGTTTTCAATATATTCTCATACTTGTTGGATATTTCGTTTTGTAGAAGTTATATTAATTAGTATTAATGTAGTTTATGAAGTTAGTTAGTCAATATTAAAGTAATTAACAAATAGATACCAATATACAAGTATGGTAATTAGAAGTTTTTGTTTTAGTGAACATATCATTAATGTCTGTTTATTACAGGATGAATGTAGCCAAAAGCAGGAGGCTCAAACCTACTGGACAAAATACCAAGAGTGCAATAATCGTGTGAACTCACGATCAAACACCGCAGAGACCTGTGAAGAGGAACTCATAGATTACGTTCATGTCCTTGACAAATGTGTCAACAAAGACCTCTTCAAGCGGCTTAAGTAGATATAATTTTCCTAACATTTTGTCACCCCGATGTGTAGATCAATAGTAAATTATTAAATAAATGCTATTCAGTGTGTTTGAGTTTAATGTAAATAAATAATCATTTTGTTCCACTTACAATCTTTTATTTATCAAAAGGATACATTTATGCTTAGGAATTAAAGGAAAAAAAATCAATAGAATCTACAACATAATATATTAGAATTTGGAATTTGACAACAAATATATGAATAAAAATGGCACTAGAAATAATTTGGAATGTTCCAACAAACTAAAAATTATATCTTTGCTTATAGGCCAAGGTTGATGGATGAGAACAGTTTCATAATATAATAGATTTAAAAGTAAATTTATTTATACCATCCTTATGGTGATAAAATGAATGTGAATATAAAATAATCTTACAAACAAGTAATTTTAACCAAAACTATGTTATTAACTGAAGTAACTAAATTTATTAACTTAAATGTTACAAGTGATGACAAAACAAACAAAACTACCATAAGTAAAGATTTGTCAAAAAATAAAAGCACTATGACTTTGGCATAGTATTATACGTATATGATTAAACATAGATAAAAAAAAATTAAACATTCAAGTAAAGCTTGTTACAAAATGGACGTGAATTATAATTATAATTCTATTAAGAAAATCAGTATCAATCAGTAATTGAATAATTTGAATGTGACTCTGAATAATGTGTTAAAACTTCACACTTAACAGCAATAATAATTGTGACATTATTTAACTACAACTGCTATTCTATATCGAAATACTTTTAAAATCTATAATAATTAAAACAATAAAAAGCCGTATCTGGTTATAATATAGATTATCACATGTTTTAAAAAGCTAACTAGCGCCGACTTGTAGAACGTTGAAGCATATTTCGCAGACCCGTTGAGGTTTGTTCATACCAAACTTGAGTATCGGTATATCTTGACTGGAACATTTGTTACACAGCATTCGACCGCAATGGCGACTAGAAAGAAAAAAAAATAACATAAATAGTTTTACAATTTTCATCAATAAAGAAGAAAAAAATTAATATTAGACTATAATTTAGGCAATTAATTTTATAAGGGGAGGATTTATAGTCAAAGTATGATTAAAACTAAGCAGATTATGTTACCAATGGTGTTTGCGCATGGTGAGTGTGAACTTTGTCCCACACTCCTGACAGAGGTCGCTGTCAGCCCACGGAGCCTCGCTTGGCAGAGCGTCCAGAAGACGGTGCAACAGCTGTTTTGTTGCCACCTTCATTCATATATAGAATATAGTATTGGGATTAATTATAAAATGTACTCGTTCTGACGCTTTGAGAATGGAAATTCCAAAATAGTGCTTTCAGGACTATAAATGTTAAGTATATTTTTCCTTTCTAACTAAGAAATTAATAATATAACATTCACAAATGATTAAGTTTTGTTAATTTAAATTAAAAATGATAACGGAACATTAAAAATAATAAGGGGTAATCAGTATCTTTTTAAAGATTTTACCTCAGATTCACTAAATATAAAAATTAATTATTTGTATTTAAAAATATACACATGAGAATTTATGTAAAATTCCAAGACTACACAACTGTAACATAAATTCATATAAAAATTTTAATTGTCCATCTACCATACCTGATAATTAAATATAGAGATGCCTTCCTTGTTCTCCATGGCTAGACACGCTCCAGCTCTAACCAACACTCGACAGACTGCTCCCTGGCCATTCATATAAGCCAGTAGGAGTGGCGTGTTACCCTGGGACAAGTTATATGAATACATATATATAACTTTCAACATACACTAGTTTTTCTTGCGACTTTGTCTGCGTTTCTTTCAGGTTTAGAAATGTAACGAGAACTGATAAATATAGTCAATAAGATTTTGGATTTTATTTTTTCTTGCTCGATTGCATGAAAGGTACCACAGATGCCACTAAAAAGATAATACTACCCTCGAAAAAACTTAAATGTTGTCTCAGGATAATGTTAACTTAATAGTTTTTTACAATTAAAAATAATTTTATGACATACTATTTTAATATAATTATGACTTCACTTCCAAGTTCATAATGAAATTATTGTTTGGTTTTAAATTTGAGTTAAGAATTTATAGTTTAAATCACCAAAAAACTAAAAATAGTAATAAAAATGTGGTAATTAAAAATATTTGTCTCATTCGTTTCACTAGAAATGCTAGATCCATTTATTTGTTTTCTAAATTTGAAATTCCCTTTGAAAAGAAGACCTTTCGAGAATTTTCATACCATTTTATTTTTTTAATACCTAACTCCAACTTAAAAGCGAAATTAGCGAAAATTGTTGCTAAGCAGCAGTTTGTTTCGAGTTTGATTTCTGGCGTATTGTGTTAAAAAGAGCCATCAGCCCAAAGTTTTGAAAAGGCTTTTTTTTACTTAACGACTTGCAGCAATTTTCATAAAAAGTGAGATAATATATTTTATAATTAACAAAAAATATTTTATTTTTTTCTATTAGTACTCTCGAAACACTGAACATAATAATAACTTTTTTCTTGGATAAATCTAACGAGTTTTTCTTTGCCCGCTGCTTATCAGACCGTTGTGGTCTCATCTATATATTTGATCACACTCCGATTTGATAATATATCATTTATGATACACGTTAGCAACAGACAAGCTTAATTAAGCCAAAGTTTTTGACTTCAAGAAATATTTGAACATATCTTCCATAACTTTTTTTAAACTCTAGACTTGTATAAGTAACAAAAAAATGGTTATAGCGACTAACGAGGAAATGCATTATGCGATGAGTATGGATCCCCGGTTATATGAAATATCATTTGATGTTTTATTACCTGTAAATCAGTCCTGTTGATCGGGTAGTCTGGCATAAATTCCAAAAATATCTCGCATATAGCCGCTGCGTTGTCCTTCTTGCACCAACATAGTTCGTGTAATGGATTACGGCCTAAGAGAAACATTTTTTATATATTACAGTGTAAAACTTCATGTGACATTACTTGATTTAACAAATTCTCTGAATCATTGAAATCATTCGGTTTTGATCGGATTGTCTGTCGTCTATACAGCCTGTATTACTTTACGCTCATTTTCAGAAGCGACAAGAATTAAATAATAAAAAGTAAATTTTTAGTTACCAAAATTGATAAAATCTGGTCAGATCAGTAGCTTTTTTGTGGCTTTATTATCCTAACTATGAATTTATTATGTGCGAGAATTGTGTATTGACAAAAAATATATACTGATACGCTAAAAAGCATACGCACCCCAAAATGTCTTAAAAACAGACGGATATGAATACCAAAGTAAAAAAAAATACTGGAGCAAAACACTTCAAACATAGCAAAAGGGGTTTTTTTTATTTTTTTATTATTAGGGAACACCAACAGTACACATATGCAACATTTACATAAAAAATACAGTTAAAAGTGTAGGTCTTCATATTACAGGTATTCACAGCACTGTCTAAAATATTTTATAACAACAATAACACCTAACTAACTAAATTAAATTACTATTAAAAAAAAAACAACACTCTTTATAGGGTTCAAATAAATATGGTTTCTTTTCAAGTTACTAACGCTAGCCTAAAATGGACTTGGTTTTTCTGTAACAGATATTTTTTCTCCGTTTAACGACAACTACCTATATCAGCAATATAAATATGTACATACAGTCTCTCGAGTAAAGTAATACATAGTTTACATTGTAATTATAATTAATGCGTAAGATTAATAATTCTTAACAATAACTTGTTAAATAATCAAAGTGACATCAGTAGATCTTGACGAGACATACTTAAATTTTCCTTTATTGTAATTCTTCATATTGCGATGTTATTAAAATCATGCGCCACACATTAATAAATATAAGTCTACGGATCCCATATAATTACACCAAGACCCAGAAGAATTGAAAACATGATCTTCATACATATAAACGTCGTGTGAAATTTAACAAATATTATTAATAGCTTTTTAATACTCATTAAAGTCAAAATAGAATAAAATACAATAAAAAATAAACACTAACCAAAAGTCGGGAGCAATTTAAATTTTAAATATGGAACAAATACTAAATATGGAATTCCTGACATACACTTTCTGTTTTAAAAATAGAACAAATACATATTTAAACAATTTAATGGGAATTCGTATTATAAAAGAGGTCTAAGCTTAAACGATAGCTAAACGATATATAACGTCACCTTTGAGGTTGGTAGCGGCCGCGTCTATGTCGGTGTCAGCGAGGAGGGCGCGAGCAGCAGCCGCATGTCCCTCCCTCGCGGCCACGTGCAAGGCGTTGTCCCCGGCGGCGTCTGGAGCCCCGCACTCCGCACCACCACTCGCTAACGCTGATACGATCCCCGCTTGACCGGATGCCGCGGCCACGTGGAGAGCTGTACGTCTGTAATACAAGGAACGCTTTTGTAATATTATGTAGAATAAATAAATTATAATCCAATCTATTACATGTAGAACGAATATCGTTTTTAATTATGTGAAAATTCGAGACGTAGCCTCGTTATTTGAATATTGTTTTGTGTTATAGAATAATTCCTCATTATTTTAAGACTCATATTAAACCTTTGTGATAAAATACATTTTATTCAAAATATATTTTATTAGATAAAAACTATTTAAAATAGTAATTTTTGGTTTTCGTTCCGCTAACTAACAAGTTATTTATTTATTAGCTTTACAGCTCATTTATTATTGCATGGTTAACAATGCAAGACCATACATGCATTTAGATGTAATAAAGTATCAGGGCATTCAATATATATTACATAAATTTATTGAATGGTCTCTGTAAATTTTATAAATATATCCCTTCATCATGAAACAAACCCTCTCAAGTTTCAGATCAGTATGTTACGAATCTCTTATAACTTACTTATGAGCGTCTCTATCATTGGGTCTTGCTCCCGCCAGCAGGAGACTCCTCAGAAGCACCTCGTTGCCGACGGCTGCCGCCAGGTGAAGTGGTGGCGCTAGTGTCGAGTCCTGGACCCTAGAGTTCACATCAACTTCTACTGACAACAGGAACATGACACTCTCCATATCACACTTCTGGATAGCCACGTGGAGGAAGTTACGACCTTTTTTGTCAACCTGATGAAAAAATTAAACATTGTTTGGACAACTTAGTGAAATTATTAATGAGTGATTATTTATATAGTTCCTTTCAGATTATACTGAATTTTAACTAATAAAATAAATTCCATAGCCACAAATAAATCGAAAGATATGATGTTATTGTATTTGAATGAATAAAATACAAAGCATGACCAAATTAATCAAATATAAAATTGATAGTAAGGTAGAGAGTTACAGACACTGTAATATAATTATCAAGGGCACGAGTATCTTAAAATGTTGTACCTGTTCAGCAGCCGAAGGATTCTTCTCTAGGATGGCTTGTGCCGCTTTATTGTTTCTAGCAGTGAGGGCGGCTGCGAAGGGTGTCACCCCTTTATTATCCCTTACAGATAAGTCAATCCCTGGCTGAGACAGTAATAGTGATATGATAGCCGCGTGTTGATTCTCTATAGCGATGTGAAGCGGAGTCTTGCCTTCAGCGTCTTTGGAGTTAATATTTGCACCGTGTTCCAACAATGTCTGAAGTAGAAATCATTATTTTAATATTACTCTTCCGTTCGTTCATCTTGATACCATTATTTAAAGATTATATTTAAACTGTGTCTTAGAATTTTTTATTTGTAATAAGTTTATGCCCCAGGACATTATAGTGTCTTATTTATTAAATATATCATAAACACAATGTTTGTATACAATGTAAAAAGTTTATTATTATTCTATAATAAACTCTATACATAATATTTTAATTTATTTCATAGATAACTGTATTATGTTGTTGTTTGGACAGCGATAATTACTTATTTTATTAAATTCAAATTCATTATCTTTATAAAAATAATTATAAATATTTTTTTATGTATCTATTACATCATATGGCTCTTTAAATTACAGTATTCCCTGTAATTTCATATATAAAAACATTTAGCATCTGTTAAGTGTTATTATGTATTAGAAATATATTTATAGTACTTGTATGACATCTGTGAGGCCCCAGGTGCAGCAGAGATGTAACGGGGCCTGTTTGTCAGCGGCGAGGTCTCCGCCTTCCCCACCAGCACCGGGTCGGCGAGAGCTCTCCACATCACAACCCGACCGAATTAGGAATGTCGCTAGGGACTCTTTGTTCTCGTCTATTGCCCTGGTAAATAAAAAATATATATTTAACTAGAGGATCCAGCGAACTTCGTATCGCCCTATAATCAAGAAATATCTGTTGCGTTTTTTTATTTATATTTTGTGAGTTTACCTATTAAAGCCATAAATCTCCATGTTTTGAAGTGCGACAGAATGATTGATATATTACTTAGTTGTCAAATCTAATCTAAAAAAACTTTTGTTTCAACAACTACTAATAAATTAAAAATTAATCAAAAAACATTGTCCAGCGGACAAA
>DVQO01000486.1:0-16270 GCA_018231785.1 Danaus gilippus | reverse complement strand
CGATTATATAACATATTAAATATGCGTCCTTTATTCAGGGTTAATAATCTACTTAAGGATAATTGAGACATAAATTCTATCTTGTAGATAACTGAGACAACCCGCATTAACATTATCGAATAATCAAACAATTTAATTTAAATAAGTACATAGCTATACCCACCCGTACTTTCTTATTTTTTTCTTACAATTTTATTGAATTTTTTAGATAACATGTTTGTACATTTTTTAAATAATCTATTTGTGAGCATAAAATCAAATTAAAAATATTTTTGTTGTTCAATTAAAGTTCGTATAGCTTATAATTATTTTTTAGTTATAAAAGAGTCCTACTTAAGCAAACATTGTATTTTAATTAGTAATACATTTCAAATAATATCATCAATCACCATGACTATAGGAAATTAGCACTAAAAAGTTAATTTAAAAGCCTTAACTACCTTGTCTCCTGGTTGTTTATATGCTGGCCGATCCTTTAATACCACCCTGACAAAAAGTTTACGATGGATATTTCTACGTTTCTTTCGACTGATAGAGTACAAAAGTAAGTCACACTTGCAATCGGTCATGAACTAGTAACTGATAACATCGCTTACAATTGCGCCTATATTTAAAATATTTTTTTGCATACCCTCTTAACTCCATCTCCCAGAGACAGACAAAGCATTTATCATCTTGTTACTTGGATTAATTAATTTTAAAAATATTTTACCACTTAGTCCTGTATTATTAAAAGAGTTTCGTTTATTTTTATGCCAAAAAAGTATGAAGTTACATACAAAAAACAGACTGATGTCAAAACGACCAACTAACCCTGTTCGGAAGAGATATTTTTAAGAATTATTCCTTTACAATTATTATTTATCTTATATGTGAAGCAAAACAAACAAGATCATAATTTATTTAAAAATAAAATGTATTTTATTTGTCTAAAATAACTCTTCTTAATATAAACATACATAATATATTATAAATGTTTTCTATTAGAGTTAATTTATATTTCAAATATAAAATAATTTATAGCATCATGTGATACGTAATAAACTCGAATGAGTCTTGTAATGTTAAAAATAGAAAAGGAAGAAGGTTCTTTTGTATTTATTTCAGTCAACAGGATGCCATACGTTTGAAGCATTGAATAGTAATGAAGTCAGTACAGTTAAATAATCATTTTAAATATTTTTGAACTCTCATTTGATTATTAGTGACAGCAAAGGCTAGGGCGATAGTTAGCATCTATATTTTATAAACAATTTAGTAAGTTATACGAACGTATAATTTTACTAAGTTCTGATAGAAACAATCCCTCGTGAGCCGCGTGCACATGTTCCTTGCGATGATTCATGCCTGGCATAAAAAAACAGTGAGGGACAACAGAGAACGTTAGTGACGCAGCCCAAGTCATTGATCCCGACGCACTCCCAGTCAGCCGACGCCATGTCGGAGCTCGCACCCGCGCCTGAACCGCTATTCCCGCCGCTCATTCTCGCGATTTATATTGCCTGCGTCTCCGGCGCCGGAGCCCTTGCCAACTGTGCTCTTTTAGCTGCACTATTCAAGCGGACGAGAAACGGTAATTTATGAATCCTTAATCTTGCATAATTTAACTTGTGAACTTTATAATGCATTTTAAGTGAACTCCTCATTGTTTAGGTACTTTTTGTAGTTTTATTACTTTTATTATCAAAAACTTGATTCAAAACTGTTTACTTTTACAAATATAGTGTATAACTCAATCTTATAAAGTAGACACACCTTATATTTGTTCTTTTATGGTATTCATTTAATTAAAATATATAAAAAAAATATTTTTTTGCAACCACATCTACCTTTTAAGGGAAAAGATTAAAAACAAGACTACCATTAAAAGTTCATTTAAAAGATAATAATATTTTTTGTTTGTTTCAGGGCTTTTTTTAATCATCATTCAGTTAGTGATTGCGGATTTTATTCAGTTAGCAGCGCTGACTGCACCCGAACTGTGGTCAAATAATGAACGAACTTGGATATTCGGTAGAAGTGGATGCATAGCTTACAGGGGTCTCAGTATATTGTCGTCTACTGCATCTTTATACTTTATTGCTACAATCGCACTTCATACTATATCAACGGCCAATATTGAAATAAAGGCTTTAGAAAAAAAGGCCAGTAGAGTTAATCGTGAAGATGATGAAGAGATTCGAGATTCCCGCCACAGCCTTGTTGCGAGTAGTGACTCTTCGACTCCTCGAACAATGAATGTGGATTATCGATTCGAGGACACCAGAGTGCCTGTCGCGCCGCCAAGTATATTTGTATGGGTGCTGTCTGCGTCGTTAAGTGTTCCAGAATTTGCACTATCCACAACCATCCGGGAAGATGACGCCGTTGTCTGCACTTTAGCTGACACGAGTCACAAAATTAATATGCATTCCATGATTGCACTATTTAATTTGTTCTTACCAGTATTAATCTTAACAAGTACCGGCGGGATTGTAGTGTGTAAATTATATTCAAAAGTTTCATCAAAGTTAGAAGGCAATGAGACTTCTTCGGCACTGAAGTTAACGTTGTGTTTAATTATTATGTATATGTTTTTTTGCACTCCGAGGTCTATTTTTTATGTGTATAGCCTCTACGTAATTCCGATGAGCAATAAATCTTATTTAGATTACGACACGAACACAATGATCTTAAATTTAATATTTAGTGCTTTATATCTTGCTGCAATATCTTTACGGCCAATATTATGCATAAGTTTGCTGCCGAGGTTAAGAAATGTATTAACGGTTGGATTTAGAAATATTGACGAGGTTTAGGATTATCAAAAGATAAAAAAAAATTAGAAATTTTGTGATTTATTAATTAAGAATTCAAAATAAGTTTTAAAAGATAAAAATGATAAGACTCGAAAGTTCTTTTATTTCCCACTCCTAACATATCTCATTTTTAATAACAAAGCTCAAAACGTTTAGCATTCATAGAACTTGTGCGCAGGCTCGGTGACCTCCCAACAAAGGATTATCGATTTTAATTTGCAGCACTTAATTGAAAAGGCATTACACTAAGAGGAACTATCGATTGCTCTCAATACTGAAAAAATGAATTTTCATACTCAAACTAAACTTCTTAAAAGAATAAATAATTGTGAACGACGATATGCCACTATTTACAGGCCAAAATTAGTATATTTATTTCATGGGTCACTGTATTCATATTAACCTAAATAGACGTTTCGTATGGACTATGCTAAAGCTTTAGCTTGGTTTTTTTAATGACAAATGAAATAATGTCCATGAGTAGCCATACCAAAAAAGTATTAGGTATATTGCAATATGTAATATTGTCACTAATCATGTTAGTTTTCGTATAACACAATTTTAGTATGGCTTGATTAATTATATAAATGTGAATAATGAATTTTGAAGTTTCATCTAAGATTTAGCATTAAGATTCGAGTTTTAAAATTGGTTTTGTAAGAAATCCATCTTTACTTTTAAATAATATGGAGCTTTATTCAAGATACTGTTACAAAGACGCCCATATAAGACTATTCTTTGGAAAAAGGTTAAAACTACGTTAAAAATTACATAGTTTAGATAAACATCTTTTTGGGGTTAATAGGTGGCGGTTTATTTAAATATTGGTTCTAAAACTAAAAATTGTATTTAATACAAAAGTTTATTGGTGAAAACATGAAAAATATAATAGATTAATGGCTGATAAAATGCAGCAAGAATGTTACAATATTTGTCCATCACAAAACTATTTTGCTAATAAATGCTTGAAATATTCTGAATGCTATTTGTAAATCAGTAACGGGCACAACAAAATGGTTAATGTCAATACATAAGATTCGCTTTGGTAATATTTAAGTTGAGGACATCACAAAAACCACATAAAAGACACTAACAAGTTTTTTGTGCCCTGGATTGATACAGCCATTACATTTCGCGGGATAAATATAATTAATATGAAAGTCTAATTTCATAATTTTTCGGGCGTTATGTTAACAATTATAATAACTAAATGAATATTTTCAAAAATTCACCATCATGGTAATCCATTTCACTGCGGACATGCGGCGAAAGGAATGTTATATTGTGGGGGCCGACCGGGCTGTTGTAGTCTCTATTCAATAAAGGAAAACACTTTTAACTTAAGAAACCGTAATTTTAATAACTTAAGTTATAAATATTTATATTCATCAGGTCAGCTCGATATCTGTAATCCAGTGTAAATACAGAAATACAAAACCGTCAAAGATGACACATAACATTTAATTTTAGACGGAACGCGAAGGTCCGCTGCGAACGACATTTTTAACATTTTTTTTACAAGCGACGGCTCGCGGCGGGCGCGTGGTGGACGCCGCGACACGTTCTCGAATGTTACTCGTTTTCTTATAAAACACCGATGAGAACAAATGCGTGAGTAGGGGCCCCGCGGCGTTAGTTGTCGCCGCCCTCGGCCGGCTCGTCGCCGTCGCCCTGGGTGTCCGACGTCCACAAGGTCAGGTTGTCCCGCAGCAGCTGCATGATCAGCGTCGAGTCCTTGTACGAGTCCTCGTTCAGGGTGTCCAACTCAGCGATCGCGTCGTCGAACGCCTACAACGTTACAATATGTTAACACCTCGCGAACGGGTTACGGAATGTAACACATACAATATTATATTGTAATAACAAAGCTCTGATGCTGGCCGGGTCGAGGATTAAGAGGTTAATTGTGTCGCACATTGCCATGCCAAACCAGTATTAGTCGGTTCATCGCCGAGGGCTCTTAGTTTTCCATCTGATGTCGAGTTAACATGCAACGGAGACAACTACTTCGACTACGGAAGATTATAATTCAGTTAGTAGGAAGTTACGTAATAATTCACACTGTAGTCTTTTGACTTGAAAACTGAACCTGTTTCGCTAAGTGACACGCCCTCGCAGGGGAGTTGATAATTTCGTAATAAAATACGGAAAAGTTGAGCGCGAGACCGAGCCTGATGGGATGGGTGGGTTGCATTTTAGCCTTGGCAATGTCGAACGCCTCCTGGTAGGCCTTCTGTGAGTCCTCCACGACGGCTGGGGACAAGTGAGCACAGCATGTTAGTACAGACAAGCTGAGACCGACCAACGCCCTCGCCCCTCTCGCCAGCCAGCACAGACAATGCATAACTGACTCATAATGACCTGTTTGGCGAGCTGACACGCTTTATCTGGTGAATTTAATATCTCATAATAGAAGACGGAGAAATTTAATGCCAAGCCAAGCCTAATAGGGTGTGTAGGCTGCATTTTCGCCTTGCTGATTTCGAAAGCATCTTGGTAAGCTTTCTGTGAATCCTCTACAACAGCTGGAATGTAAATATTAATTAGCATGACAAATTCAGAGTTGACGATGTTTTACTTAAAGATTAAAAATATATATACTTTAATGGATGTATTACCATAATACACTACTTACAATTTCTGGTTTCTCCTGTGGCCACTTCTGCTAGGTACCTGTAGTAATCTCCCTTCATTTTAAGGTAAAATACTTTACTTTCTGGATTGCTAGCTTTAGGGATAAGGTGTTTGTCCAGTAAACCCTGAAACAAATAGTATTTATTTAATTGGCATACTTAATGCATTTTCTTTGATATGTACCATTAGTTTCAATTATCATTTAAAATCTTTACATTATATTCATAATATTCCCTAAATATTCAATTAAATGTCACAATGAGGGCGGAACTTCAAAACGATGAAATAAGAAAAGGTCAACTGGTCCAAGTATTGATTAAATTCTGCTAAGGTCAGTGTTTTTGTAATGGCGGATCTAAAACTTCCAAACGATTTAAGACATCAAAGCAAGTCTATCCCTTTGTTAAATTATGAGATGAATCAATAATAAATCTCGATTAAGTTAAGACGAGGCAACGAACGGTGATGTGATCTGAAAACGCGCAGTGACGCGGCGCAGGTCCCCCGCCCCCGCCGCGCCCCGCCCGTGGCAGCACCGCGCCCTGGATGCGCGCTCACATGCTACCCCGTAATAACGCCCATCATCAACGACAACGTGCCAAATAACGATATACCCACAAATTATCGCGACAAATAACCGCTTGCGTCACCCATCAAATTGGAAACATGCAAATATGATGACGTCATATGTGTAGGAAGACTAAATTAAAGTTAAACTTGCACGAAGCGGCAGAATCGATTAAGATGTTCATGAGAAATTCTTACATAAAGATGAATTTTAAAAAATTATACACACCAGGACATCGTAGCAGATTTCTCTGAGTTCCTTTTCTACTTTAACCCTATATTCTTTCGCCATCTGTTGTTTCCTTTCCGAACCTTCGGTCTTCTGTTCGATGGAGGATATGACTCGCCATGATGACCGTCGAGCGCCGACGACGTTCTTGTAGGCGACGGATAGTAAATTTCTTTCCTCATTGCTGAGCTCGACGCCGGTTTCGGTGACTTCCTTCATCGCGGCCGCCATGTCGTCGTATCGCTCAGCCTGCTCCGCAAGCTTGGCGCGTTGCACCAGTTCCTCCTTGTCGACGGACATTGTTGATGATTTGAGATGACTATATTACTGATGCCCCTGTAAAACAAATAAAAAAATTAAATTCCGCTCTTAAAATACAATTATAAAATGTCGGCCTCTATATTCTCAGAAAGACTAATCGTTTAGGCGTCACTTTCACCGAAGTGAATCCAAATTGGAATGATTCATCATGTAATACGGCGCACCTAAAGCTAGAGGCTCGCGAGCGCACTAGCGCAATGTAACTGGAACTAGCTCAAAGAGCGACCCTCACGCCAGACCCGACATGGACGCGGCGACCGTTCGGTTTGACAGCATCTCACAGACTCAGGTCACTACCAGGGGTGCGCAACGTCGTCGCTGCGCCGCGCCGGTGTCGAGCCACCCGACACTGCGCCAACGGTATTGATCGAGCGACACGGGATGAACACTCCAGACGACATACGGCTAGCGCTATACTTGCACGAACCCCTCACCCCCGCGAACAACCCCCCAACCACCCCTGTGCACCGCCGCGTTGAACGTCCGCCTAGCGCCCCACGCCCTTCTCCCTCTTCTGCAACCGCCCCCGTCGGCCCGGCGCCTCTACCTCGTTCTATATACCTTTACCTAACTATCAATTTATCTTTTATTTCGCCCTGTTGCTAAGGAAAATGTGCGTAATGTATGAAGAAATAAATGGAAGATGTTAGACATTTTCTTTTCCCACGAGCTAACAATCTAATACATTGACCAAAATAACAGTTTTACTTTTATTCCTTTACCAAGTCTTTCTTTACCGAATACACAAAGACATTGCTCAAAAAAGAAAACATTTGAACAAATTTTAACGCAATATTGGTTTTATAAGTACGGACACAAACTAGAAAACTTACAACAGTTGTTATTAGACATTACAGATAACTACTAATAAAACCTGCATAGGAAATCATAGAAACAAGACTTCATACACACAAAAATTACCTAATGTAAAAATGTTAATTTCCTTTTAGTTAAGAGAATTTAAAAATTTTGCTAGCCCTACAAAAACCCAGCATAAGATCTCAAATTTACTTCATATACAAAAAAACACGGTGAACATACTAACCGACGCCGATGATGGTAATTCACTCATTTTATAATATTTCAAATAATACAACTGATTTAGTAATCCTAAGACGATAGAAATTAGAAAACGTTAGAATCAATTTACACGTGCATGAGCATGCTGCTATGAAAAGCCTACGAGGATGCGCATAAACCATTGCATCTTGCATAAAAACTTAGGGGAAAATAACCGTTAAATTACTTTATAACAAACTTAGGGCCTTGTAGATCTCATTCAGTGAGTTTTCAATGACATACAAATCGTTATCGACAAAGATAACGGCGTGACTGAGTACACACGGTCGCACCACGAAATTACGACGCATTAACGTGACGACGATTATTTAATCAATCCACCTAGTTAAATCTTACATGAAAGGTTAAAACAAGTAAATGCTAACAATTTAACAAGCGTATTACTTTGAATAAAGGAAACTCTAAGAGTTAAAGCTCGTCAGATCATACTCAATAATTATAGCTTAAGCCTCCAAACTATATCAAAGTAAAAATCAACTTACTGTTATAATTAGAACCAATATTCACTACAAATTCAATATTCCCAGTTTTAATGATTACTTCAAACTATAAAAACTCGAATGAACATTCAAAAGTATTAGAGAATCGTATAATTATAGCTAACCGCACCGCAATACCGTGTCGCCGGTTCGGGCAAAATGGCTGCAAGGGACACTCCTTTTATGCGTCACATTCACAAATTATTATAAGTAAGATAATTAAAAGTATACACACGTTATATCACTAATTTCATGACCCTCCAAATTATCTTAATGCACTTACTTGTTTGAAGGGATATAAAGTAATTAAGCCAGCAAATTGTAACACTATATCAATTTTTCTCTTGCGGTGAACGATACACTACACTGACGGCAGCGGGGCCAGAGGGGAAACAAAAACCGGAACAGGGTTCTCATAACCTTCTCAGAATTCTCTAGGAGGAAGTGTGCTCTTTCACTATGGTGCGGTCTATAGTCTATTAAAACTATACTGCTCTCTCTTTTTCATTTGATACAAATGATAGAAATAGCTTACTCGAGTAAAAAGCGGTCTTCCTATTACAAAGCATACCTTAAAACGCGGCTATTTTGAAATTAAATTAAATTCGTTATTATATATATATATTAAATTGTTTATAATGATTAATAAAATAAGTAATTCATATAACTGAATGATTTCTAACAATTTATAATATCATATAAATACTGGGTTATCAACAATTTTAAATAATGACGTAATGTAACGTACATAGAATATAACATAGTATATGAAAAGTCAAAAACTTCAAAAGTAACAATAGAAACCAATTTTATTTAGAATCCATTGCAAGTTACGACCAATTTATAGCAGAAAAAGTTTCCAGTTATTTAAAATGTTGCTACTTTTTAAAATGGCGTTATTTCAGTCATTAAAATAATTTGGGAATTTTATAGTGCATAATATTACATATATTATGTTAAAACACAATAAACTAAACTTATGGTAAAATAGCAACATTGTTTTTTTTGCGTTTCAATTCTATATTTTTTCTTAAGGTTCTGTTAGTATGTTTAATTTAAATGTATTTAGATGAATTAGTAGAAAAGAAACCTTTTAATTTGTTACACTTAAAATCTCCTTAGTGTAATGTGCTTAGACGGTAAATAAAATAAGTAAAACTTAATGTATCAATGAGGTAAACAGTCGAATTTGCTTTATATCAAGGGTTACTTTACCTTAAGAGTCATCGTTAATAAAGTTTTAATGACTATGAACATATATATATTTTTTTAATAATTTACCTAGCTAACCATCAACCTTTTTTTTATTTACTTACATAATTAAAAACAAATATTTTTAAACATGTAGTACGCTATTTCCATCGATAATAATTGTTGACTTTTAAAATTTACTCACGATAATTTAAAAATGGACTACATAATCTCGTCATAGAAGTACTTCTTCGATTATAATATTTTTTTGGGATTAACTTTTTGTTTTTATTATTTTATTCGTGATTTTTTATTTAATTTTGTCAATTACTCTATGGCATTACTTTAAGCTTATATAATTTACCAAGAAAGTTTTAAGTATTTACAAACTATCTGTTGGAGTGATGGCTGTCAGTTGTTACTGAAATGTCAAAGTCTTCAAAGTAAAACAGTAAAAACACGTGTGATTTTAAATATTGCTTTTAACTTTTAAGTCGTTTCGAATTGTACCTTGTCAGTTACCTCTAAATCATATTTTAACATTCACAAAGTTAATATTTTAATACAAAAATATTAAAGTAACATATTAAAATGCCGAAGTCTAAGCGGGATAAAAAAGGTATTAATGTTACTACTTGTTATAACCTTTCTGTGCATTATTAAAATTAGTTTCAACAAAATTGTTAAAAACCATTCTTTGTTTTAGTTTCCCTCACTAAAACAAATAAAAAAGGCCTCCTGCTTAAGCAAAAAACGATCGATGAAATCAGAAATTCCCTATCAAAGTATGAACACATTTTCTTATTTACTGTTGATAACATGAGAAATACAAAATTAAAAGACTTGCGCAATGAATGGAAGGATTCCAGATTTTTCTTTGGTAAAAACAAAGTGATGGCTGTGGCTCTTGGTCGACAGAAAACAGATGAAGTTGAAGATCAGCTCAACCAGGTAAATTATTAAAAATCAAACAGCTATTCATACAATCTGCTCAACTACTCCTGAACATGCTCTACAATCTATAATTCGTTGGAATTGATATACTAGTGATTTGTCAATCTAAAAGTATACATTCTTGTATCCTTGAATAGGCATTTCTTTTAAAGTAAATAGAAACGATTTTGAGTGTATATGATATTCCTTTATAAATATTAAAGCGTGGCAATTTCTGTTCTTTGTCATTTCTAAATAAAATCTAATATGACATCGTGTTTGTAATTTATTAAAATACTTTACACTAGTATATAAAACATAATATATATGTATTCGCAATGTCTGTGGGTTCACAAAATAAACAGTTTCCTGTTTCAGATTTCTAAGAGGCTGAAAGGTCAGTGTGGGTTGTTAATGACAAATAGAGATGTTCCTGATGTGTTAGAATGGTTTAAGAATTTAGAGGCAACAGAATTTGCAAGATCAGGTTTCATTGCAACAGAGGATGTTGTATTACCACAGGGTCCACTACCAGACTTCTCCCACACTATAGAACCACATCTGAGACGTCTTGGGCTTCCCACATCACTAGAAAGAGGTGTTATTACCCTTTTAAAGGAGTATCAGGTATGAATAACTACTATACAAAATATAACAAATGTGTTACTAAAATTTTATCACTGTATTTCAATTTCGTTTTATGTTAGGTGTGTAAAAAAGGTTCAGCTCTCACACCAGAACAAGCAAGTATATTAAAACTACTTGGAATACAAATGGCCCAATTTAAAATTGTTATAAAGTGCCATTGGACAAAAGGAAAAGGTTTCCATAAAGATATTGAAGTACCAAGTGATGAAGAAGATACTGATAATGAAAGTAACAAGGACCAAGAAGATGAACCTATGGATGATGAAGAGACATAACATATTATGGTTAACTGTATTATAAAGTCTAAGCAAAACAACTTTTTAATTTTTTATATATCTTTACAACCCTACCAATATATTGTAATGAATCTCGTTATTAATATTATTCTATGATATTTTCATGCTATAGGAGTATCAGGTGTGCACTGCAAATAAGTTTATAGTCTATGGCCTGCCCATAAACTAGTTAAACTGACATTGTAATTTTATTACTAACAGAAACTCAAACCTCACTCAATACTAATGTTCAAAGTTATATGTAGTTCAATTCACTTGATGATTTAGTTAAATAAAAAGTAAACAGTATGTAATACTAAACATTATACTAATACTAATATTTAATATATATTTTTGCTACTAGCACCGCCTTTCAACCAGTGTGAAGGGTAGCAATTCTAGCCGCTGCTCATTCGCGATACCATTTTGTTATATAAAACCTCCTGCTGTATGCATATATTTTAATGTCTGTTAAAAATGGGTATTAATATTTACACATTCCTTGTTAGTGCTTGAAGTGTTCTGCTTCTTGCAACTTGTGTAAGGTAGTTGAATGTAAAGGAGCTATGTTTTGTTGCTTTTATACCATTAAGATATTTCTCAGTATATAAAGATTACATTTTGTTCGCAAATGAATAATTTAATTTTATCAAATTTATTAATTTATCAACGATTAGTAGAGAATTAAGGCTATGAGCCCAGTGGTTGTGATGTATGTTTAAATACAAAGGATTATAAATTTCGCCAAACGCCACCCCAAATATCTGTTATCACATACATATAGTGGGAAAATATAAGGTTAAGGGTTCAATATGAAAATACTTTATCACATTTAGCAATATATTTAATAATCACAGTGGAAATAAATTATTTTTATAAACATAGTTACATACCAAATCAAGTAAGATAAATCAGAAAACGTTTCGTAAATTTAAGTCTATGTCTTAAATAAAAAAAAATATTCTAGACCAATAACATTATAATTAAATTAAATTACATACAAAAATAAACTAACATCTCACAAAGGCCAAGCCTTTCCCAGACAAAATATATGCAATAATGTAAATGTGTATTTTTAAACACAAAGTAACTTACATAATAATAAACCGATAATCACAGTACAAAAGTAAAGCATCGCTTTTCCACACATCACAGATTTACTCTCAACAATTCCTAAGTTAATTGAAACTGAACAATACTCACTGCACCTACTGATATTTATTATCATTCCAATGTCAAATTAAAATTTCCAATATATGTCACAAAAAAATATTATTTTTCAAATTGAACAATTTGTATTACCTTGTGAAAATGTATAAAAAATATATGGTGGTGAAATTGTGAAGCTGAGATCACCAAATATCACAGCATTAAAAGATTTGTCACATTACGTTTGGTGAATAAATGATATATTAACAAATAGAACAGATTTCAAATAAAATCAAATTAATGTTCCACTATGATGGTAACTAACATACACATGGGAAGCAAAATTGAAAGTACATAATACATCATTATATATAATTTGTTTTGAGCTGAATTCTAGCATACCCTTTAAAAAAAGAACAAGCACAACAAAATGTGCAACAGCAAATAAAACTATTTTTACGCTAGTGGTTTTCCTGTCATTGGTACACTACTTGAGGGAATTCCATATTGAGATTCCACTTTGAACTACCTATACATATTTTTGGTTGGTTTTATGCTACTAACATTATTGAAAAAAGGTACATGTAAGTTAAAAGTGTTTTAGTCAAAGCCTTGAGTATTACAAAAGCTGTATTCAAACTGAATGTCTGTTTTTTTTTCTCATTACACACATTTCGCACACCCAACTACTTTATGTTTAAAACTTTACGTATAAGACACTACACCATAATATAAAACAAACGAACAAATGCAATTGCTTATCTAAGATGAGCTTAAATTTTGTTAAAAATTGTGATCTACAAAAAAAATATGGTGCATTGCATATGGCGATAGTGAGAGCAATTAATATAAATTCAAACTACACATTAGGATTACATTACGGGATAATCAAGACATATTGAGTTAAGCATTATATTAAATATCTGTGAATTATTAGGTCATTTAAAATGTTAGCCGCCATTACACTTAAACCATAGAGTCATTCAAGTGTCGGGAAACGATTGGTAAATAAGCTTCCAAAGGCGGCTTGCTATTGGTTGATTTTGGTGGGCTATTGTTATAGCGGCATAAGATTGGCAAACTAATGTTTTGTCGGTGGCAGCACTGCGGCGGGAAGTTCAACAGTGGGCAGCGGTTCGCGCCAGAATACGCTTTGAGAGAATTCATCGCTAGGTTCACATAGCGCGGGCGGGAACACCTGGTCCACTAGCACAGACATGTGGGAGTACCTGAGGATAATAAGTAGTTATTGCTAAGATTATAAATGACAAAAAAAAATCGCTTTTATTTTAAAATATACATAATATATTTATTTTACACACAAAACCCAACAACACAATGGTACCAACACCTCGGTTAAATGAGTTTGCCTTATCTTAAGACATTTGGTCATAAAATTAAGTTCTGTTTAAGTGATTTTTCTGGTACATAATATGTATTCATTTTAAGTCAGCTCTCATTTTAATGTAGATTTATTTATACAACTTAGATTTTGTTAGGATGTGATCATCGTAGTTACCACAGTTCACACACTGTCAGAGTATTTTATATTAAAAACTAGAGTTAAACCAGTAAATATGACATGGCGATGATATCTGTTATTTGAAAGTTATTTCAAGTTAAAGATTAGAGTATGCATGTATTGCGAAATGACAGTTCAATTTTGAAATGATAAGCCTAAATTCATGCCGTACGGCTTACCCGTCTGTGTCTCGAGTAATTCCATAAATTAAAAAATATTTAAATGTAACGCCTATTATATGCTAGCTAATAATTTTATCACGTTTCAGTGGCGGGAAGAAATCATCGACCATGTCACTTTGCACGTGGTAACTGAAATAAAAATTGTATGTGCTCATTAAATATAATATGTGTATATAGATGACCAGTTAGTAACAGTGTGTGATGCACGCTTATATAGCAATAATGTTAACGTATGAAATACTCACGTCGATTGGAATGTCTGAGTCAACTCGTGTTTGAGTTCACCCTTGTAATTTATTGTGAATATTCTCACGATAGGAATGCCGACAGCCTGGTAAGCGCAGACGTCCTAAAATTAATAACGGCCTTATTTATATATGGCTGTAGACAATATTGTATGTTATATGTCCATAATAATAACAGTTTATGAGCAGTATTAACGTCAATTTCTATTCTATGTATATCATAAAATACATATCAAATGTCTTTATACTTACGTTGACTCTATTTCCATAACCCGCATAGAAGGGATTAGAGCCAGCGGGAAATAACGCTTTGATGTCAGCCAGACACTGGATCTTGAACTCTTCCGGCTTTTTCTCGATGACCTCTCTGTGGAAGGCGCGCAGCAACGATGTGGGGTTCAACAAAAGTGGTCCGTCCGGCAGACACACCTCGCCTTGACGAATCGAACGAAGATATTCGCGGGTTACCTGCCGAATTGAAAACGGTTTTAATTTTCGAAAATTTGCTTGAGATTTAGAATTCTTATTAAAAAAAAAACAAAATTAGGTAACTTCTGTGCAATATTAGTATTATAACTATATATATTATGTATGTATATCTAACCTTGGCCTGCCCGATGGCCCTCGCCGAGAGGTACAATAACTGGTATCCGTTGTTTTTGATCTTGGTGAACAGTTGCGCGACGCCGGACTGCGCCCAGTCTTTGCCCACTAGTGGGAAGATATGTCCCAGAACATCCGACCTTTAATATATATAATTAAGGTTATACGTACACATGATTAAAGTAGAATATTATTTAACCACTGATAATGTCTTTTTAGTTCAACTTTTAAAAATACTAAAGCTCTTTGTACACGCTAAATAATCAAATATTTAATAGGCTTTTTTTATATACACTTAAATAATTACACATTTTGTTTATTTATCAAAAGTTCACATTTAATGTAGATATACATAAAATGTCTTTAATAATGTTTGTCACCTTGAATATTTTTTGTATTTTTAGCATAATATAAATTATATGTATATATGTACCGAAAACGGAAGTGTAGAAAGCAGAACGTCATACGTCAGTTCTTAAAAAAGAAATGTAACGATGTCAAGGTTATTATATTGGCAGTACGCCGTATGTTTAGTGAAAGTACAAACGACACTAATACAATTTTGTGACCTTTGATATAATCATTGAATAAATTATTATGGTGGTAAAATCTTTGTCACATCACAAAAAATTAAGTGCTTTAAAAATTAACAATTAATCATATACGATAAATTAAATTACGATTGCATTATTATTTGATTTTAACAGTTTATCAAAGTTCCAGGTAAAAAACTGATTAGCCGATTTAGGCAACTTTTATCTATTTTATATATGTATCAAATATCAATATATTTAATATCGCTTGAACTTTATTTACCATAACATGATTACGACATACTTTTACTACTGTTGTTTATTAAAACACCAAGTAAACAACATGGAATGTGACCTTGACTTGTTTGTAAGATTCTAATGTGTCCGTATGTTTTGTAAATAACTAATTAAATACGATATTTTGTTAGAACTCTATCTGTTTTAATTCTTTGTTTGCTTGTAACATGGAGATATTAATTTTTATTAATATATGTATGTAACGTACTTGGTGATGGTGCCGTCTATATCTGATATAACGATCTTGTCATCGTATCTCCATCGGAACACGTTGCATTTACACTTGGTAGTTCCCTGGTAGGCGGTGGTCACACTGAACACCATCTCGTTCATACCCTCGTGGAGGTTCAGGTTTTTCTGAATATAAATTATAATATATACATCAAATACACTACCTACAAATACAACAGATGACAATGATTTTCAATAAAATATTTTTAAATTTAAAGTGAATTGCATTTCTTGTAATATAACAATTATTTGAAGCTTCCCTATAGAATATCTTCTTCTTCTACCTGGCAATTTCTCGGCTTTAGCCAGGGTCTGCCTTACATGTTGTGATTAGTTTTGGCTAATTGTTTTTA
>DVQO01000485.1:0-16284 GCA_018231785.1 Danaus gilippus | reverse complement strand
AGAAGTTCAGTGACATACACACGCACAGAAGAATTATATATATAAAGATATATTTTAAGCTCCTTAACCGTGGAATTTTTCGCCAATGTCAATACTATACAAAATATATTTTTGTTTTCTTGACATCTTTCATTTCTACGTGGGACGTCACGAATTGATAAAATTGTCACAAGAACCAGATCATTATCTTTACTTCTTATTTTTATTAAATATCATTAAAGAGTCACTAAACATTTTGCTACAAAATACATTATCATTTTCATTAAGTAAAAAATATCTTAAGTACCTTTTCTCTATTTGTTTCATGCTTAATGACTAACAAGCAGAATTTATTTTATTAAACTGTAATAATCATCATTGTGTACGAATTTCAGAATAAATGAGTAGCTACATTTTTAAAATAATCGATATATTTGTATTAAGCTATATTTATTTTTTATCTGTAACATAAATTGAAAAGGAATGATATATTGTTATCTGTAGACCAATATCAAAAGTTGTTATATAAATCATCGTTATCTCTTACATAAGATATCGGATTTGAAATTACGATCGTGTTTACTTTTAAATTTAATGTGAACAGACAATATGATGCCCGCGACTTCATCTGCTTCCACCAAATAAAGTGTTTATTAATTTCAATATGACTAAACAAAGTTTGTATCGTAACACTGCAGAGGCAGCGTTGACAGTTTTTTCTTTTATTAAACCTTCGCACATTATATAATATACTAGCTTTCCGCCCGCAGCTTCGCCCGCGTGGAGTTCGGTTATATCGCGTTTCCAAGAGAACCTTTCAAAAGTCTAGGATAAAAACTATCCTATGTTCTTTTCAAGTTCAACTCCATCTTTGTACCAAATTTTATTAGAATCAGTACAGTGGTTTAGGCGTGCAAGACACAGATAGACAGACAGAGTTACTTTCACATTTATAATATTAGTAGGGATTTAATAGGTAATAAGGTCATTAAATAGAATAAAAAATAGGAAGCACTTTGTATGTACTGTGTTGATAAAAACTTGTAGTAGTTATAACATTAACAACATGTTATTACCGAGTAAAATTTAATATTATGAAGTCAAAATCAAGTTGTCTAGCGGCCATTAATAGGCGTCTCATAGTTATAATATAATTGGATAATTATTCTTAATGAGAAATCCAATACAAACGAACAATAGTGTTGTAATAAGAGGGAAAGAAAAACCGGATAATTAAAATTTATAAACACTGACACATATATTTATACCGGTTTAATTTACTACAACTAACAAAGTACAATGAATTAAAAAATATAGGTTTTACGATAATAAATGTTGCCAATATAAAATATTGTGTTGAATTCAAAAGATTTGACTGATATTTCGGTGAAATCAAGTGAAAGTCGCTATGAAAGCTATATAGCTATAGCTATATATTATATAACTTTCCATTTTATACATTCATATCAAGTTTTAAAAATAAATCCTATCCTTATAATTAAACGTTTAATAAACGTTTTATTATAATAATTATCAAGTGACACACACATATTACATTTATAACAACAATCAGCATGTTACTATAATGAAAAATATTTTATTTGATATTAGAATTGACCTTTTGTATATCTGATAACTAATTTTATCTTCAATGACGTTTTAATTTTGGTACAACATAACTTTACCTTTACATTAACAGGCTAACACTTTGAAAGATAACGTATGTGGAATTATCCATGGAAGAGTAGACTTAGAGATTAAACTTACATCTTAGCAGACAAGTTTGATCTTTACCCCACATAAATTAAAAAAAAAATGTATTCGAGTCTTTGTCAATATAATTATATGATATTCTAAATAAGTATTATTTTATAACTATATACCCGCCCCGAGTTCGCACGGTTTCTTTACAAAAAATATAAAACAGCGTATGTTACGTAAAATTGGTTGAGTACAAACTTTTTAAGTTAAATCAAAACGAACAAAAAGTTCATCATATTTCTTCATTAAACAATTATTAATTTTGAACGTAGAAATATTTGTTAGCTAATTATAGTTCGTCAATATAATATAAACAACAATAATGACGTCATTATATGTAAAAACGAACAAATTTTGTTTAGACGTTACATTTGAGAGGGCAACATATACCTAATTGCCCATTTGAGAAGCATCGTGTACTTAAGTCTACTCCCGCAACTTTTAATATCTGACCTTTAATATATAAATTAATAAGAAAAACATAAAAATTATGATCAGGAGACTAAGTAGTTAAGTATCTAATTAAATAACTGATGAAAACATAGTTGTTCCGTTTATTAGCTAACGAAAAAGTAGGTAAGACAGTGCGGGGGGAGGGACAGCGACCGCGTCTGCGAAGCGACTGAGCTATAGCGCGAATTAAAATTTAACTATTATTAAACTTATATTGCGATAACTCTCAAATGGTAAGTCCGATTAAAATGATTGAAAAAGTAATTTACAGATACTGATGTAGGCTTGAATATGAAGTTATTTATTTCAGTAAAACTTAATAACGTAATTAGATGAATTGCTTTCCAATAAACACTTCATGGGTGACAATTAAAAGTATGAAATTGGATAAAGAATGCTATCCTTAACAGACAGATAGATGCTACCGCAGACTTTTCTGTAGGCCTATAAGAGATACACAATTCAACCAAACATTATTTTCTTATATTTCAAAGGCTTTAGGCAGCGTTTTCATTAAGTTCCCAGACGGCTCATTTTTAATGACATCTTCAACAAATATCGTTAATGTACATACAATTAAATATAAAACCTAACAATTTATGTCATAAAACCTTCATCAAAAAACATGCTACCGAGTGTTGAATCCGCTTGAAAATCGATTCAGTAGTTTTTGAGTTTATCGCGAACAAACAGACAGACGCAACGGGGGACTTTGTTTTATATGTATATAACATAAAATTGATAGTCATTTTACAGAAAAAAATTGATAATACGCTCGCAAAACATTGGTTCTTATCGATATCTCAAGATAATTTATATATATGTAAATTGTAAAACGTTCACAAGTACGTCATTCATTAGCTAACGGCGAAAAAAAACCTGCCACTTGCCAGTGGACTGTGGAACATGTTTATTATGATTCGTACCCTTCAACAAGAAGATGCGATCTTTTAAATAACAAAATTTAACATTGCATTGTTTTAAGATTCTGTTTCCTACATTTACTCATTTAAGGTAAATAAATACAATTTGTCTTTAGGATAATCCAAGCAGAATATAAAGCATATTTATTTCTAACTTTTTCCTTCCCGATAGTATAGACCAGTAAAATTGTTAGTAGGTACGCAATGGGTAAAACGATGGCTATGTTAGGTAGGTACCTATATGTAATAGGAAAAAGCGTTTTATATTTCAATCAAACCTATTCACTTTATGAGGCTGTATATGTTTTAGACCAAACATTGAAAATGTACGTCTTTGTTATTGGACTTTTTCCCTTCTTGATTTTAGGTCCATAAGCAAAACAGAGCAAAAGTTGAACACTGGAAAAGTTTTCTGAAATGCTTCAAATATTTAATTGTTTTGATATAGAATTGATAATCACAATTGGTAGGTAATGATAACTTACCTCAAACTTGTATTCTAGCTTGCCTAATGACCATGAAATGTTTTATAGAAACACGTACGTAGAAACACGTACGTACGTAGACTCAGTTTTTATGATCTAAGTCTAGCCTCGCTGACACAAAGAAAAATAACCATTACTATAAACTCCGATTTAAGCAATACTTACGTACAAACAAAATTATACTAAATGGGCCATTCAAAAAAAATACGTAGGTATACTAAAAATAATGCAAGTCTCTCTTTCAGGATTAAAATAACAAAAGAAAATTATTTATTTATTTATTTAAAATGCTTTATTGCACAACACATGGAAAAAAAGGGGAAATACAAATCATGAAATAAGTACCTGGTGCGCAAAGGCGGCAAAGGCGAAAAACTATATCAGTTATCAAAGAATTCACGCTTGAAGATAAACACAAGTTTCGTTTATGACCACAATAAAACATGCGTAATGTCTCAATACATCCACAGACCACTCAATACTTACTCCACTTTCCAATATTTGCTGTCTGCACGCCTGATTGTGCAGTTGAGTATAACTTGTTCATCCTCGCATATCATTACAGTTGTGTCTGATAGACATTTGAAATATTAAAATTAACATTATGTAAATAAATTGAGAATACATATCAGTCAGTAAGCAATGCTTAAAATGACCAAGATAAAGTTTTAATACAATTGCCATTTAATTGCGAGAATGTAAAGTAATTATTTTAATTTATTCCATTGTGTCAGCTCATGAAGCGATGTGAGTTAAGAGTTATTATTACGATATTAAAATTGTAGGAATTTCGCGTCTGACCCCAAAAGATATGTAACCGAACCAAACAATGTTGTTAGATATATAATATATTCCACAGTATATTCTATAAACATTCCATAATACTCTTGCAAAACAGCTCGAAACCATTGTTCTAAATGTCCAATGTAATATTTTTTATTTAGCAAAGAAAACCGAATTTCTGCCAAAATGTTCCAGGTTCTCTATGTAAAAAAATCATGGCTTAATATTATTTGGCAGAACATCTGTAAGTAAGGCAGAATTTTTTTCAAGGGCTTTACGATCGAAAACATAGAGTTTTAAATATATCGAAGATGTCGATTGACAGAAGTTGGTTATGACAATGATCTATTGACCTCTCAAACATTCAACATAAAGATTTCGATGAATCTAAAAGCAGATAACGTTGTGGATTATATCCTTAGGACTCACCAAATGCATCAGAAATTAACTTACCATAACTAAGATGTGTGTTAGAACAACTTTTCGGATCTCTGTTGTTTTATAGGGGAATGTAGTTCGGAACGCAACTTGTATTTTTTACTATCATCAAGAATTTAAAACACCTCCATCTGCCTATTCAAGAAAACTATTACATATTTGGAATACAGCTAAAAAAACTTCTTCTAAATACTGGGAAGGGAATCATTACAACTGAAATACATTACTACTGGACAGTCCGCGTCAGAGTGAATCTGCCGTTAGAAGTTAAGAGAAGAAATTAACAAGACGTCTCTTTTTTGAACCAAAAAAGAAACAGCAAAAAACAAACAAACAATGAAAGTGTGTCCCGTGATTGACCACTGTCTAGAACTAGTACCTATAGGGGATTGGGCGTCAAATGGTTCATTCACGTTTCTGCTAGTGCAGACTTTGCCGCTGCCATGCCACTGACGACACGGCCGGGCATACTCTGTGGGATTCAACCCTTACCAGTCTAGGTGGCGAATCTCATATTACCGCTTTCCTCTTCTCCTGTCCTGAAAGGTAATAATAAACTCTTTTCCAGAGTAAAAAAGAAAGTATTCAAAACAAAAATAGTGATTTATATATCTTATTATATCATTAGCGTAAAAACTAGTTAGTATAAAAAAAAATGTAATGTTGCACAGAATATAAATATTTTTTGGGAAATTAAACATTAAAAGGTGATTTAATCTGTGTTTGTTGGAAGTATTGGATGAAAAATCAGATGACCTTTATCAATAAACATTGAACGATTTCAAATAAATAATATTGCAGTATGTGCTTGTCTTATTCTTTTTTATTAGTTTGCTTATTCCAAAAATCCTTAACGGTCTCGATATTTTAATGTCAGTTAGCTATTTGAATAGAATAGATGTTTTTCCTCTTTGAAAACATTTATATAATTCATTTGTCCGATATTAGTAATTACCATCTGCCACTTAATTTCATCAACATCATAAAAGGAAAAAAATACTAAGATCCACGAACATACTTTAAAACAGTGTTTTTAACACCCTATAAAATTCCAATAACAATAACTTGAACCGTTTTTTAATCATTAAAAACAGTAGTAAAGCCTGTACTTACAGCCAAGGTCAAAGCAAACATTTTTGTATGTCTTGAATTATAAATGGTTTAAATATAATTATTAGAGCTATATTCAAATGGCTACAAAATCCAACCAAACAATGCAAAGTTATTCACTAACATTGAACTATTGACTTCTCAACAATGACAGGGAGGTGAAACAGAATAAACTTCAATATAAAATTATTTAATAAAGAAAATATCAACAATACATTATTTAATGGAATGACATCAGTTATACAAAAAATATTAATATGTAACAATTGTATTCATTCACTTAATAAATAAGGCTTTATTGCATTGCACTGATATATTCAATTAATATAAAAATATATATATTATTTAACAATTAGTTATCTATAAATGCCCAAAGACCATTTCCTTAGCCCAGTATAATAGAAACCGGTGATAATTTAAAACCAGTGTATTATAGTTTGGAGCGGATTGCTTCAATCCTACCGGCAGCGGATCTCTGTAGATCGGTCAGCTTCATGGCGAGTCCCATGTTACCCTGGATTTTGATTTTTCCTTGGAAAAATGCCTTCTGGGGATTAAGTTTACCGGATATCAGATCAGCGACGTCCTCATCATTGATTGTGAAAGTCACGTCACATTTGTCTTTGCCATCATAGTTCACACTGCCCTTTCCTTCTTTGGCATTAATGACCCAGTAACCTTCTTCGCCATTCGGTCCATTCCTAACCTTGAAACCATAAACTCCCCTAACTTTCTCGATGAGTTTATCTTCATCAGACTTCATAGCTTCCTCAAGGATCTTCATGTATTTGTATACTTTGAAGTTCTCAGGGTTGGCTGCAATGGCGGCCACCTGGTTGGGTGATGCATTGGTGAATCCTTTGCGGTACATGGTGATGACTACAGCTCCTCCGAGTCCTAAGTTGTGTTGTAAGGCGATGCGAGCTCGGGGGACCTATACAAACATTCAAAATGTTAAAAAACATATTAGTTTCAAACCTCAGAAGGTTTTACAGCATATGTAATGTATAAAATAATCCTCAATTGAATGTTACTGTGAGGTAATAAGCACAGTAGCTGGTAGTCATGAATATTATAAATTACCATTAATATGATTTCAAATAAACATTTATAACAATGTCTTATCTATTTCATGAGGAGTTATCAATAAAATGTAATGTATTGAGATCATTGAACTTTGTACTCTTAACTTAATGTGAAACAATATAAAGCAAACAATACACAGACAAAAAATACAACTTGTATTAAACATGAAGGAAATATTTATGTCATAATTTAGAAAAAGTAAATAAATTTTGCATAATCAGATTGTAGGAAAAGATTTTGAAGAAACAATTACATTGTGTAGTAGACAACTAAAACAATAGCACAAATACAGTAGTGCTCGGCCACATTAGCAAACATGTTCCATAAACCATTATATTGCCACACAGGCAAGACAAACCTGTCTATCTCCCGCCTCTCCGCGCAACTGCCAAACTAGCTCGGCACACTGGGCCAGGCCTGTAGCACCCAGGGGATGTCCCTTAGCAATCAAACCACCACTCGGATTAACTACAACTCGGCCACCATACGTGTTGTCGCCGGCATCAATAAATTTGCCGGCTTCACCCTCACCACACAACTGTAGCCCCTCATATGTGATCAACTCATTTGTTGCAAAACAATCATGCAACTCGACAACATCAACTTGCATTGGTGATATACCCGTTTTTTCATATAATCTTTTAGCCGCTAATCCTGTCATATCATAACCCGCAACCTTCATTAGACTGTTTTCTTTGAAAACATCCTCAGTGTCAGTGGCCATCTCCATACCAATAATTTCCACTGCCTTATTCTGAAGTCCATAACGAATGACGGCCTCTTCAGACATAAGTATGGCAGCTGCGGCCCCATCACTAGTCGGACAACATTCCAATTTTGTTAGTGGGCCATATATTCTACGAGAGTTCAACACTTCCTCGACTGTGTACTCTCGTCCACCTTGCGCTCTTGGATTCTTAGCACCGTGGCGGTGATTCTTAGCTGCTATTTTGGCTATATGGACTTCAGTCGTACCATATTTCTTCATGTGCTCTGCACCCGCGTTACCGAAGTATTGAGCGGTCATAGGAGCTGCAGTTAGTTCTGCCAAATCCGCCATCTTGAGAGTATGCCTATCTAAAGGATTCGTTCTGTCTGAAAATGTGCCATTGCCAAGAGCACCTGGTGTCATTTTCTCGAATCCAAGAGCCAGAATAACATCAGAAACACCGCCTTCGACGAGTTGTTTTCCAAGGAATAGTGCGTTAGAACCAGTGGAGCAATTGTTATTAACATTATATATAGGGATACCAGTCATGCCAATCTGATATAATACTCGTTGACCGCTTGTGGAATCACCGAAAACGTACCCGCATATAGCCTGTTGTACGTCTTGGTACTTTATACGAGCGTCGGCTAAAGCTGCTTCGACAGCTTCCTTCCCTAAATCTGGATAATCCATGCCACTATTGGGCTTAACGAACTTCGTCATACCAACACCAACTACGAAAACTTTTCTAGGCATTTTGGTATTTTATAATTACCTCGATTTCTTAATGACGATCAGCTCACCACGATGACCACTGCGTATTTTTTTTATATATAAATGTAAGATATTGAGCACTTTTTTATCAGAATTGATATTGAACTAATTATAACAGATAAAATAAGTCGTTATCTAGCAAATACGCTTTAAAAACTTGCACTGTAGTATCGCCAGGTCAAACAAACAAGTGATCACGTGACCGCGGCCTTTCGCGAAATGAAAGGACTTTAGATTAACAACGCAGAATGACAAGCAAACAACTTCGGCCTATTGGAATATGAAGTTTGAAGTTTGAACCCGTCCGTCACGATCGAATACACATATTAACATTAAATCAAAAATCTGCATTAATTATAAGAAAGAAAATTATAATAATTTCTTAATAAACAATTAGCTAACAATTTTTTTAAGGCATATTGTGTTTTCATATTATCATCACAATGATTTGTTAATTTTATAAAATAATTAAATAATATAGTTAATAAATGTTTGTTATAAAAATGATGTTGGCCAGTTATAATTTTTTTTAGGAACCAAAATTTAACTGGCATTTTATTTCGACACAAATCAGTAATGGTTATTGCCTAGAATTTGGTATTGTTCTATTTTTTATATTTAGGCCCAATAAACTAAATTCTATTCAAAGGAGATATGGCTTTAGATAGACAAAGAATTTTAACTGAACTTGGTAGTGTAGTAAATCAACTCCAGAGTGCGGATTGGTAAAAAGATTTTTACGATTTTTTATATTCATTTATTATCTGTAGTAATTGGCTTATGTTATTTAAATAAACATTGATTTCGTAAATAGCGTGAAATAGTATGAGAGTAAAAGGTTAATTCAAATTTTCTAGCGGTTGTATGGGGAAATTATTCAACGATCCCGGACAAAACGGATATACCCCCATGGGAAATCCTCTTCCGACATGTGGTGGTTGCAGACGTGGTTGTTGTCACGGTCACGGTGGCAACATGTGGAACTCGGGTAGGCCATGCTCTGATCCCTATGCAATGAACGGTCAGCAAAACATGCAACGCCCTTGCATGGGACATTGCAATCCCACCAAACTGTATTCTGATACATACAACTACTTGACGGAAAATCTCATGCAACCCACTATAAAAGAGGTATACAATGACTTAAGCACCATAACACCAAATAATACCATCATGAATAATCCTATGGGCAATCAAATGTTATCTCAAGATGCCTATGCTGCTCAAAATGCCTCGACTCTCCCAAATAATTACAATAACATGAATAGTATGCAGAATAACATGGGCGATGTACCCGCTAATGAAATGCAAGGGAAAGGAATGGGGCAGATGGGAGCGATGGGTGGTATGGGGCCACAAATTATGGGCATGATTGGAAGCAACCAGGCGTCGAAACCTAAAACCATGCCTAGTCAAGTAGGAAATTTAAAAGAACCAATGTTAATAGATGCACCTCAATCCCCTCATGGAGTGGTTGGTGTGACCCCACTATCAGCTCCCATGGGAAATAATAATGGAATATATAGCAATAATAATGTCGTTCAAAATGTTGGCTATCAAAACCAAAATCAATATAACAATATGCCAGTTGCAAATATGACCAACGCTACCAACAATCCCCAGAATATGCAAGGATATCAAAACATGCCAAATACGAACGCTAATCCAGCGGCGCAGCAAATGGCTGCAGCTCCTCAACATAATTACGGAAAGCATGCACCGGGTATCGCTAAATTCAATGAAATGTTCCCAGGTGTTATGAAGGGAATCGGTGGAGACTTAAATTTCGATCCCATGGCAATGGCCATACAAATGAACCCAGCGAACCAACATCAAAGTGCAATGGATGCCATGCAAAAAATGATGACCGGCAATAGGGGCGGTTTGAACAATATGCTTAATAGAATACCTAATATAACACCAGAACGGCCTGGCATGGGACAAGCTCTTAATAATAACAATTTGCCTCCGACCCAAACAAATGTACCCGTTCCTCAGGGTCAAAATGTTACTCCTGATCAGAATAATGTTCCAGTTGCTGAAAATCAAGGCTCCAGAGTTCCCGCTGAAACGAATCAACAAGTTTACACTGCAGTCACACAACAAGTACCACAACAACAAATGCAAAATCCACAACAGCAAGAATATAATGGACAGCAACAGATCATGAATCCCAACTCGGGCAACGCAGCAGCTCCACCCCCTGGTACAATATACGAAGGTGGTGATCAGCAAAACACTCAGGCTCAACCTGCCGATGCAACTGCGGTGCCTGAAGTTCCAAATACACAACAGTTTATAAAAGAGCCCATCTTCCCCGCAGACACTTCTAAATATTACGTACCTAGAAAACAACGATATGAGCAAACTGCTTATAATACTCTCGGACAACCGGTACAAATGCTACCAGCTCAGATGTATCACACTCCCGAACCAGCTCTACCACAAACTTTATCACCACAACCTTCCGCAAAGATGAATGCCGGCAGATATGCCAATGTCAAGTCTACAGTCAGCAGAACATCATTAGTAGGCGGTAAAGCATTAGGTAGAAGTACAAGTAGGAATCAATTACAACATATATACAACCAATATAAGGGATCTCAGTCATACACTCAGAATAATGGAAAAGTTCCTGATAACGGAGCCTCTTATTCCGACGGCAAAATAAATGTCCCTCGTACAAATGCACCGACGGCCCAACAGGTGCCTGTTGAAAAGATAGGCGGAGACACAATAGCCAATAACCAATATCAAGATCAAAGGACTGCTAAATTTGAACAAGTGATGGGACAGTTAGGCGATGTGCCAGGTGCAAATAAACCAAACGGAGATTTAGTAGAAAAGGTTATATAGTTGTTCAAAGTAATATACATACACAAAAAAAACCTTAATAAAACAATATTTAATTCACTTCCAGGATCCTCAAGTTATCAAAAAGACCCGCAATGGTTTACAAGATCAAGTATTCACGGCGTATCCAACATCGGCTGCTTGGTCTTTTCATGGCGACGGCGTCCCTAGATATACTGCAGCCTATCGTAACCGTTATAGGTTCTAAAAAAATACAGCAATTTTGTTTGTCTTTCTATCTAAAGTCATGTATGATGTGTTGTAAATTATGGTGAACGCGTCTACGTTGTAATGTTTGTAATATGAAATAATTTGATTAAAAAAATGTTAACTACAATGGTTTACTATTTATTTAAAAATATGAATATACCATGTAATAATGTTACTTTTCATATTTTACCATAATGTTTTGCAATTTTTATGAACATATACATAGTCTGTGGCACGAATAACATCTGGCTTATATAGTCTGTATTTCTTACAAAGTTTCCAATATTCGCGAATGTGATGTGGGTTTAGTCGACTTTTCGCTAGAGATTTCGATTTCTTGTCCATAAAGTCTTAGAAGTGAATTCTCTATTATTCGTTCTCTAGGTCGTAGTAACTATATCTTCCTGTTGTGTTTGTGGCCAAAATCTCTTATAATTAATTAGGAACCACCTTAAAAACAATGTCTCTATTTGGATCGTTGATGGCCGACGTGGAGGATGATCCGTTTTTTGGGTAAATTTATCAATACATAACAATTTATTTATGTTTTATGACCATTTCAACGTATCTTGATTACTGTCTACATATTTTCCACACATGTAACAAAGTTTTGTAACCGCAATACAGTAATAACGGTTGAACATGGTCAAGATACAATTTCAAAATGACAGGTATTTCGAGAAAAATCCCACTCCCGATCAATAACAACAATTTAATAACAAAATCTGATCTTGCTTATAATCTGCATTAATTAAAACGGTACCTAAATGTAGGAAATTTAAAGAAGATGAAGTCTACGACTGTAATGTTTAATTTGAAAGTCTAGTAAAAGATGGTGTATATGTGAATTTCTCGCAGATCCCACATGCGGCACATGCGTCAGATGAACAATATGATGAACTCGTTATTCTCGGATCCCTTCGGGATGCTGGGCGAGGGTCCGCTGGCCATCATGGGAGCTCGTCGCGGTAACGCGCTGATGCCGTTCATGCCACAGATGCCTTCACTGAACAGACTATTCACAGGTAATAGCAGATTTAATAAAAAAAAAACAAAATTTTCTTTGATACTCAAAGATATATTTTGTTTTCCCAAAAGAAATTATTAATTGTACCATTATAATATCATTCACAATAAATGTTTATCAACACTGAAATAATTTTTAACCGCAACAGCTCCTGATAATACACTATCACCGCCTTTGTATATACATCCACTATTTAAATTAACATAAATAGGTATATATGTATGAGTTATTGTATGTGTAATTACCATCAGCAGATTTGTCTGATGGACACATGTCGAGCGGCAGTTCCTTCTCTAGCAGCACAGTGGTCATGTCCAGTGGACTGAACGGCAGCCCTCAGGTAAACACCAAAATCATATTTAATATGAGCTACAAAAGTTTTTGTTAATATGAATATTATATGTTATGGTAGTATAGGCTTTATTTACAATAAAACAATTATATATCATTAGGAATTACATGCTATTAAAATTAAAAAATGTTTATAGAATATCAGCATTTTGGAAAATATGAAACTTCATAAAATGTAGTATTTTTAAAATACATATATAAATATAAACTTAGTCCCTAATTAAAAAGTCTTAGGAACTTAGAACTTTAGTATTGGTACAATGCAAATTATGTTACAATATTATATTCAATGTACCACAATTAATGTTTCAATATAAAACAGTTCATGGAAGGGAATTGGTTCCCTTAACTCTATAATCATGATAATTTTGATACACATGTTATTCCATTTGCAGAATTTGAAAAAATTCCAAAATGGTGAAATCATAAGCAAATTACTGTGATATATAAGCTTTTGTAGGTAATGTTAAGAAATTATGTCAACTGTTTCCAAAGATATATACCTATAGGTATGTGTATATAAAGATGTTGGAATCTGGAGTTTTTTATCACATGTTTCATGAGCCAAATATATGATAATATCTCTGGAATAAATAACTCATAAATAAGAAAATAATCATTTAACTGTTATCAATATAATATAGACAATACTTAAAAACTACACTCTCATACTGAAATTTGAATACTGATGAAGAAAATTGTTTGCGTCTTCAAATTTCTTTTAAATTGGTCTCTAAACTGAACAAAGCTAAATCACATCTAACATGAGGGGGTTAATAAAACTAAAATAATTTTAATAGTAATTCATTAAGCTTAAAAAGATGGAAAAGATTAGTAGCAAAATCATCTGCTTAGTTATAACATACCTGTCATTATTCATACTATAATAACATTATAAAGTATATTTTTATAATTCTTCTTCTTTCTATTTTGTTAATATTTTATTATTTAATGATGATTTTCTATTGAACATATTTGAATGTATGGTCTTGTAGTCTCTCCAGAGTTTTTGTTGATTTTTGATAAATCTTTTCAGCCAGTTCATTTTCCTAACATTTGTCTAAGTAATTTCATAAGGTTCAGTTAGTATAAAGAGTTGCTGTCAGGTGATCGTATTTTTATATACATTTTTCAATAATACGCAATTTTATGTTTATGATGAATGTTTTAGATTAAGGTAATTTTTTCACAATTTGTAATTATTTAGTGTTTAATTTTCTACTAATTATGAAAAATTACCTTTAAAGTCGTTTATTTTAGAAAGTATGTCAGCTTAAACTTTCTCCAGATAATCTGCTTCCAATGCACATATGTTGAATTATCCAATGGTTGTAATATGTGGATTTGCACTATCCCCGACAATTCAAATAAATGTTACTTTTGTTCAACTGGATATAGTCATAGTATAAGTAATAATACATGTGTCTTATCAAACTTCCGTATTTTCTAGGTGTTCAGTTCTACGAGCAGCACTAAAATAGGACCCAATGGAGTGAAGGAGACTCGGAAGACACTCCAAGACTCACGCACCGGTGTGAAGAAAATGTCTATCGGTAAAGATAACATTACATACTCATTAATATATTAAATTTTTCTTTATCATATTCTATTTGTGATCAAGATTTCATCAAAACCTGTAAAGGAATTATAAATTTTAAATAGATATAATTAAAAATGTATATCATATGACCAATTACTCACAAATTATAGTCTTGTTGGTACAATTTTTTTTCTCTAGTGTCCATATCTAATAGATTTGTGATAAAAATTATTTCTTTTTTTTATTGGCGTTATGTTACTTAGTTTTATTGGATAAGTAGTTTCTATAATTTTTTTATGTCAATGGTATTAAATCATTTTAAACTATTAAAAGAAACTTTTTCTGTATCTCGTCGATATTTACACATATATCTATATAAAATTTAATTATTTTATTCTACAACCGAATTTAGTACCAATCTTAAGTTGTGATTAAATTAAGACGGATATACTATTTAGGATGTGACGTCATCATTGTAGACACGTGTTTCAACAACGTGCTCGCTAAACAAACAATTATACAGTAAAAAAGTTCCACTCACAGAAACCATGCTCGAAACATTGTGACTTCTAACTTTGTTCCATTCATTCAGTTACATTAAACTTTTGAAATTGTTTTGTTAAGGATTCTTTAATAAAAGTTTGTTTCAAATAAAAATAATATCTGAATACTCTATGCTACTCTCAATAAAAATGTATCTGGAATATAAATACTAAAAATAATGACTAAAAACTTCAGTTATAAGTCAGTGGTGGCCTAGTGGTTAAAAGGCCCCGCCTCTCATGCATCAGGGCGCAGGTTCGATCCTGGCAAGTACCAATGTGATGGTTCCGAGTGGTATGTACTTTCTAATAGTATTTAGACATCATCACATCACTGATTCCCAAAACTCTGCATTCCCAAAGAGGGTTGATGTCAGTCAGGCGGCCGGTCGTAAAAACAATTAGCCAAAACTATTCACAACATGTAAGCCATACCCTGGCTAAAGCTGGGAAATTGCCAGGTAGAAGAAGAACATATTATGTACATTAGCATTTTATCGACTAAATGTTAATGCTAATGATTTGAATATCAAATTTACTGATTCAGAGAAGTTTTAGATTATTGTATAATTATTTAAATAGAGAGATAAATCATAACAAAAAAAAACCTCGAATTACGAGCATTGACATGTCCTGTGACACAAACAGTTTTTCACTCACAGATAGATGTGGAATTAATCTTAAAATATATCCGAAGATATGTCTATCAGGGTCACTTCTGCCTGGCAATTTCCCAGCTATAGCAAGGGTCTGCCTTACATATTGTGAATAGTTATGGCTATTTGTTTTTTACGACCGGCCTCTTGCCTGACATCAACCCTCTTTTTGGGAATCAGCATTAATCAGTGATGTCTAAATACTCTTAGAAAGTACATATGACTCGGAAAAATCACATTGGTACTTGCCCGGGCCATGATCGAACCCGCGCCCTCGGCAACGAGAGGCGGGCCCTTTAACCTCTAGGCCACCACTGACTTGTTTGTCTATCAGGGTATTTGATAATATTAATTTTATTATGAGAAAAGTCACAACTATGTCCTTACATAATACAAGTCGCCTTTCAAATTTGACCTCGGAGTATTCATAGTATTATTTGACTTATACACGAATAATTGCAAATTAAGTCCAAAAGAAACTTTATTAAATATAACTATATACACTGTGAGTGACTCAAATGTTGTTGAGAAGCAATTGAAAATAAAACTAAATCCCTACTAATATTATAAATGCGAAAGTAACTCTGTCTGTCTGTCTGTTACG
>DVQO01000484.1:0-16332 GCA_018231785.1 Danaus gilippus | reverse complement strand
TTAAAAAAATAAACAATGTTACGTAACGTTTTGTAAGAGACACCCCCTCCCGCCCATGTAACGCATCATAACGTTTTACGAGACCCCCCTCCCCCCAAGTCGCGTTACGTAATACTTGAACGCTCCCTAAACGCTAAATAGATAGTTAAACAATATTATTTTAAACCCCATTTAAATTAACAAGAGGTTTTAAAGTTCCGCCTTTTATGACATAACATAATGTATGTTATACTTATATGTATCTAAAAAAAGTTCTTTATTATAATTTACAAATACCTCAAGTCTGTGGGGACGAAGTCGTGTCGTAGATAGCTTATATAGATAGGTCTTATATTCTTTAGTTATCTATAATTATTACATACAGATTATCAATATATTTTATATATTGTATAAAGGATTATATATATTAAATAATCAATTTCTTTATCTAAACCCAGTAGACATTCTTTTATTCTTTATGCAAAGGTCATAATTAAATTCAACTTAAGATAATTAACAAATGCGTGAATACATATTTCCTGCTTTTAAAACATTTTAATTTATCATTTGATGAAAAACAATAAGGAACATTAAATAATTATAAAGTTATCAGCCAGCATATAAAACTTAGTATTTAATAAAAATTATATATTTTAGAGATATAAAAAGACATTATCACCTGAATGGAAGATTTTTCTATTTACTAGTATCTACTAGTAAACTAAAAACGGAATATAAGTAAATAAGTTTTTAATAAAGATTTTATTTATAATAAAGAAAATTAACTACTATATAAATTTTATTATTATATGAAATTTCATGAAAACTAACATCTATCGCATGTCGCCATGTAATACAATATATTTTTTTCTAATTTGCATTTCATTTCTTATTTAAAGAAAACTTGATAAAATTAATAAAATGTTTCAAAGCCTCTGCTCAATAATTATCATTAAATAATTATGATTCCATACATAAAACTTAATTGAGTCATCATAGTCCAAAATGTCCTATATTAGTTTGGAAAAGAGCTCTTACACTGTTGGACCGATGTTACTTTAAAAAAAATACATAAGTTGAGTGTATAGTAAACTATTCCTCAAATCAATCAAACTTGAATTAATTGTATTAAGTAAATGTAAATGAAGAAACAAACATTTACACATAATTATATACTATTAATATTATAAATCTACATTATACAATCTCAATGTAACAGCTACACAACTGTAGTGCCAGTACATAACATATTTAAATACATGTATATAAAAACACATTGAATTTTACTCATAAGAAACAAATATATTTGTCATCAGGAAATAAAATTACTTAATAAATAATAGTATCTATCTAGATAATATTACATCAATAGTACATTAAACACTAATATTTAAATATGTAGTTGTCTGATATAGAAAAATACAAAACACTGTCACAAATTATGTTCAGTATATTACACTATGGAGTAACCATCGGCTGGTATTGGTTCTCATTTATTCAGTTCCCTTTTAGTCGGCTGACTTTTTCCCTTGCTGTAAAATATGTCCAAGAATAATCCTGAAATAAAAAATTGCAAGAATATTAATAACAGTGTTAACATATCTATACAATTAAATATTGGACTGTCTGTGCGAAATATATATAAATCCATATGGATTTATTCACCATTCATATATTAACAAAAAATACAAAATTTGTTTGTCCGTCTGTCTTTATGTAGATTCTTGCTTAGAGTCTTGGACTTTAGGAACATATTGAGTAAATTAGGAATTTCTATTTCATAAATTTGATCTATATTTCTTAATATAAATATAAAAGAGTAACTATTCTATGCAAACAAATTCTTTGACACAGGTATTGTTACTAAAACGTACTATAGTGTTGTACAAAGTGATTTAGTTTAAACTTGGTGTCATGTTATACAAGAACTACACTACTTAGAACAGCTTTTACTATTGCCTTATAGGGTAATAGTGCTAACTTCTAGGCCAGAGCTCAAGAGAGGTGGAGGTCAACCGACGTCCAATGTGGCTCTTTATCACCTCTTTATGAGACATGATATCATTATAGAATATAGATCACTTCCCCTCTTTTTTCAGATCTGTTTAAAGCTCATATTTTTTACTGCAGAAAAAACTAAAATTAATTCTATTAATGTGGCTATTTCATTCAGTGATCAGATAGTATTAAAGTATGATTGGAGAAGTAAAGCTATATATTTTATCGTCCATTATGTAACAGAATAGATTGATTCCGTCAAAGGAGCGTCGGGAGAATATCTATACCCAATCTATCAGCAGATTCCATTGTGAGAAGCCTAAAATCCATGCTTCAAAAAGCTGATACACTGTTTCATCCGGTACATTTACAGCTCTCTGTGTTACACAGTTTTCTGCTCCTATCTGTCAATTATCATCTGATTTTGCTTTCAACTTGTAACTTTCCTACTTTACAATATGTATAAGGGAACTTTGTTTCTCCAAGCCGGGTCCATTTAGAAGCCAAAACATAGTAATTTTATCACTACTCTAAGTATAGCTAATTATATAAGACCTGGACTTCACGAGACCTTTATTGAGCATCTTCTAATCATTGGTGCATCTAACAAAACCTTAATGCCAAGAGGTCTCGGCCAGATTTTTTAGATTATGATTTGTTTAAAATACTTCCTAGGAAGATATTCTCATTTACTATTTCAAAATAAGTAGTTGATAGACCTAGTATAAACTCAATATAAATCTCTAATAAGTTCAAAATATGGTAGCTAATAATGAATAGGAAAATGAAATTACACTAAAATATTACATATTGTAACACTTAACAATAAGGTCACACTCACCAGAAAATACTAGGATGGCTCCAAACCATTGTCTCGGGTAGAGTACATTTCCAAATATAATAACGGATGCCAGAACTGTGAAGAACTTCCTTGTTGTGGTAACCACAGAGCATGGCAATGGGCCAAATTCGGACACCTGAGAATTAATTAGTAAGCATATTCATAAACTCTTCCTATTCAATATACCTAGTAGTCTTAAATAGTTATAAAAAGTAGGTACAAAAAATATTAACTAATATATATCAAAAAATGCAGTTCAACCATCTTGTTTCATCTTTTCAGTCTTAAATGTTGACATTTTATGTTAATGTGAAATACCGTCAAGTAGTAGCAAAACTTTTTAACAGTTAAAAATTTTAAAATGTATTCAACATCATCCATTAAAAAATTAATACACTATTTTCCAAGTAATCAAATTATGTTACAGGTTTTTCACAAAGTAGTAGTAGAAGATCTTATTTAAATTACTTACCATATAAAAAATAAACAGTTGCCCCAAAGCACCAGTGAAGGCGAATCCAGTCAAATATATTATAATTTCAGGATGTATAGTAACAAATGATATAAATTTGAATATCTCTCCACTTAAAACAACACCGATTGAAACTATTATGGTTGACCTGAAATTAAATCAAATATTTTGAATTAATATAAATCCATAATGGTTCAACAGATTATAATGCAATATTTATAGGCATTTTTAATTTTTTTTTATGTCAAAGGTGGCAAACAAGCAGACGGCCCACTTGATGAAAGGTGGTTACCGTCGCCCATGGACATCCGCAACATCTTTGTTTGCCAACCTTGTTTAAAATAACTTCGCAGTAATTATTTAATATTAGCCATCAATTGCTTCAGCATTTTCGCAACTTAAAGCAAGCTTAAATTACTAAATTCATCAAATTCGCAATGATAATAAACATAAATGCTTAAAACAAAATAATTTTGTATTGTAAACAACATTATTATAACATACCACCAATTTGTGTTCAACATCATAGCATATGCTGTGGGAGAAGATTCACTCTTGATTCTCTCCTGAAAGTTAAAGAATGTCAGAAATAAGATATATTAGAAAGTCTAAAGGTAGCTCTAGAGAGTAAAAATATTTAAGAGTTTAATATCATTTAGTATGGAATATTTTATTGTAATTCATGTTGTATACATTTCTTTATGGATAATAAATTAATAGCATTTTATTGATAATTTTATTTCTCACCTGCACAGCACCGGTCAATCCATCCATTGTCAGAGATAAAAGAATCAATATTTCACCAATTCCAAACTGCTGGTAGTCATTTGCATTTTTGGCCTGATCTTTAAACATAAACAGGACAACTCCAGAAACTATTAGAAAAACGAAGAAGTACTTTTTTAACGGATACACCTTTCTACCAATCAAGACTCCCAGTATCATAACGGGGATAGGCTTTGCAGCTTTGCCAACTACCTGAAATTATATTGGGAAATTTAGTAAGAAATAAGAGTAGGTATTTTATTGCCATTAATGTAATTTTTCAATAACATATTTTATATATACCTGTGTAGGGTAATTTACCCATTGCAATGCCATGTTTGATGTAACCATTCCCAGCAAATATGTCAATGCTGATGAGAAGTAATATGCTGTTCTCGTTGTGTCTTTTTCATGCTTCCAGGATAACTGTAAATTAACATATGTAACATATGAATAACACATTAAACACTCTCATTCATTTCGAAGATATCAGTAAGGTGTTTTCTGGCTATTTAGTATGTTATTGTAAGTCAGCAATAAATTTTATTAGATATACAATATTAAAACTTACCATTAATATCTTAGCAAATATATAATTCACCAAACAAGTTATCAAAACAAGTGATAAAGTACAGGTAAATCTTTCGTTCCCATATTTTCCTCTATTTATTTTTTCTTGCAACATTCCAAATATAAAATAGCAAATGAATATTGAAACAGCATAGAAAATAAACCTAATTTCACTCTTATTTTTGGCCATTATTAATACGGATTTGGAACTGTTATAAAACCTTATAAATTAAATAAATTATAACTAACTAGTTTATTACTAGGAAACCAAAATTCAAGTAAGAAGAATAATCCAACACAACATTCTTTCCTCAAAACGACACGTATTACAATTTCATATTATCAAAAACGAAAGCAAATTCTGGTAACAAATACAAAAAATACACGTACACTTGAACTTCGTAAACGTCAAACGTTAAACTTATCACCGTTTCGTTTTACGTAAAATGTAAGATGTTTTTTTCTGGTTTTTATAAAAGAGTGTTATTTCATTTATTTTAATTAAACTAATACATACTTGTAAATTAATAACTTATAAACTATATTTCAAAGAATATATCTCTTGTTACATATAAAGGTTTCATTTCAATTAAAATGGCATTATAAATTCTATTTATAACTAATAAACACTATTGATATTTAAAAGGTCAATATGACTATTGGAGGTACACAATCATTAAGTTTTAAATTTAAACCACTAACATTTACAGGTGTAATAAATGTAATAACATTTATTTATTTAATTAGGAACACTTAAAAAGGTTTATGTTTGAATATTCTTTCGGACTTCAAATATACCGTAAATAATGTGAAATGTGTGCCTGTCTGCTTAATGTCATCCTTAATTATATTCTTAATTATAAATAACATCCTTTTATAACTCAGTCAGAGGCATAATAGATGAAGCTATTAAAAAGTAATTATTTAATTGTTGTAGGAATTACATAAATACTTTTATTTTTAAAGTGATGTTCTTAAGACATTAACAACAAAATTATAAATACAAAAAAAATCCAACACAACAATTTACGACACAATAAAAGTAAAATCTTAAAGAAATCCCAATTTATGTTAAGCTCAAGATTGTCAAGATTATCTGCGCAGTGTCATTAAAGTTTTTCGTGGAATGGAACGTGTGGTAAAGTTTGTGCAGAAAACGAACTCTATGTTGATATACAAAAGCCTTATATTATTAAGGTAATGGCCTTCAAAGTTAACGAAAACAAGTTAGAGCTATGATGATAGAAAAGGTTATTTCATATTGATAGAGTTATGTTTTAGTAAGAATTCCTATTGCCAGTTATGAAGTAATGTTCTTATAAGTACTTAGGAGTGCATACATTTTTAATTACTAAATCTTTTAATTGTGCTTTACAATATCGAAATCTGTGATGAAAGTTTGTAATTTCTTTTAATTTTTATGTTCTTACATGTTAAGTTTGCGAAAATATGTGTTGTTCGTGTATTTGGACTGACAGATCATAAGATATGGTCTATACGGTAATAATACAAGCCAACAACTTTTATTATTTAACTAAAGCTTGAGAAGTCTATAGTAGTAAACTGTCAATGTGTGTTAAACAAAGCGATAATTGCGGCAAAATTTAACGAGACTCGACTCGGCTCGAGTCGATTACGCTATTTATCGATATGACTCATTGCTTGTAGTTAAGTGTCTTTATAGGTATGTAAAGATTAGTACAAAAATTTATATTTATTAATGTGCGTTTATTACATATTTTATTGGAAGTAATGTTTTTATTAGCCGAAATTATTTTGTTTGAATTATCTTATATTTATAAATTCCGATATGAACCAATGAGTATAAGGATAATACAAATTATCACATATGAACAAAACTACATTCGAAATATTATGCATCTATTACAAGAAGAGTATAATTCTGAATGAAAATTCACGACTTAAACATATATATTTAAATTGTATTACAAATAAAACTTGGTTCGCTTATTATTTCGCAAAAACTCGAAAAGTTAATATACTATTTTGTTTTCATAATTTACCTAGAAGATAGGTTCTTGGCTGTAGTTTGAAATATACCTAAAGATAAATAAACAAAAAGGAACATTATAACACAGTATTAATATAGAACTACCAAAAAAATTATGAGTAGACTTTATTACTAGCCCTTTGATTTAATTATTTATTTATTCATATATATAATAATTATATTTTATATTTTATTTAATTATTAACGTACTATAATACTCATTAACGCGAATGTCATTCGAGTGAAAAAGAGTTTTTAATTAATGTTCCTCGTAATCAAGTATTAACATTGCGTGCAATGAATAATAAATTAATATTATATATGGCGAAAATCTTCTTGTATAATTCGGCTCATTATACTTAATTCGAGACAAAATGATTGGAAACAAACGAATTCGAAATACTGTGGCATTATATTTATTGCGGTATCACACCTTTAGAAACAAGTTTGTTTGAATTTTGTTTGAATATTTTTATACCACTTACACACCAGTATATACTAAGGAGGAATTCCGTACATAGGGCTGTTATTACCGTTGGCAAGCAAATGTATCGGGTACATCATACAGTAATCTCAATCGCCCATAAGATAAGATATAACTGCTTATCCTCCAACCGTCGTCCGTTATCAGTATCAATATTATTATGTTTAAACGTATACAGTTTAAGATAATTCCGTTTAAAATTATAAGATGGATGTCTAAAATATATCTGTATATCTTTTCAGATAAAATCGTATTCAACATGGCAGATAATAATAAAAAACGGGACAGTTTCAGAAAATTATTTCCTATGTTGTTCTTTTCGAGTAAAAACAAACAGAAATCTATAAATGATAATCAATTATCAAAAAAAGTTAGTAATAAAAGTGGCACCAGTAGGGATAATCAATATCAGAACCCACGATCTGTGATACAAAAGCATGAAGTACATAACGCAGTGGAGGACGAGGAAGATCGTGTCTATGAAAACCTTTCCACGGTATCTCGTCAGCAGAATCTAAATAATTACCCAAATAACCATTCATCAAGCAGCACTTTAGTGTCAGAAAATGTTACTCCACAACATCACAATACACAAGTAATAATAACAAGTGATCAAAATGATTACAAATATATAGCAAGGCCACAAGTGCCACCAAGGCCGATGAACGAGGTACCATTACATACGCCAGCCAACACAGTGTCAAATACGTTGAGAATCAATCCGTACCCTGACGTATACTATCATTCTTTAGAGAAACTTAAAGACATTAAGCCAATTAATGAAACAGAAATTTATGCAGCATCCCGTTCTCAGATTCAGCCGGCGTCGGTTGGCGCGGAAATAAAAAAAGTCAGCACAAGGTTTCTGATTTCACCAAAGAAGGAAGCTGAGGTTAGAACGATACAACCGACGAGGGCCCGAAGCTTATCGCTTGATAAAGAGAAGTTTAAAAGCAACGGTAACTATAATAAACAACCATTAAAAAAATTCGAAAAACCATACAATTATTCAGCTCCTTCTACACCGGTTGCTGTAAATCATAAGATACCAAACATGCCTGCAACTAGTTCGCCTTACGAGCAAGTTAGAAAAACTATTATAGAAGCAGAGGAGAGAAGAAATTCGGTAAGCAGATGCAGCTCTCGCAATAAGTCCACTCCATCACCCATGCTTCTTCATGGTTCTTCTAAATCATCCAATGAAAATGTCAGAATAGGTGATACGATGAAAAAAGAAAAGACCCGTAAGCAAGTGGAAGCTTTTTACTGGCACAAAATTGTTGAAATGAAACTTAAGGAGGATGAATATCTTTTGAAACAATCAGTAAACAAAAACATGAGAGTGCCCCGATCAAGTCAAGCGACGTATTCCACGTCGAATTGCAGTACGCCGGTATCATTTGTAACAGAACCGAGAAGCTGCAGTCTGCCGAGACGAAACGAAATAAACCAAGCTATATATTCTTCACCATTTACGAGAGGTGCTATGGAGCGGAGGACGGATTCTTTCATCACTAATAAAACGGTCAGAAGAGATCCCCCCATAGTGTACCGTCACCAGGAACCTTCACAGCAGATTGCAAAAACTAAAATATTCGATCGCGGCTCACTAACACGGGATCCTGTTGTATTACAACAGTCCAAGCGAGTTAGTTTTGACAATCCGATGTACCGTGGGACAGTTTTGAATTCGGGAACACAAAGAAGGGATGTGACGTCACAAGAATTAGGACATAAGGAACCCCCGCGGCCACCAATTCGTACTAGTAGTGCAGTTAGTGCAAACAAAAATTACAGACTAGTGCCTAATAATAGGAATACTGTTAAAGTTATGGGCGGACCTCATTCATTCTGTTCAGAATCTGAGAGCGGTTCAGAGGCTGGTGAAATTCAGAGGATAATGCAGAACAACGAACGGAGAGGTGAGTAATTTATTAGATTTTTTTTTATTAGGATGATAACATAAAAATCTTTTAGCTATTCTTATGTACATACTTTAACGGTGGAACACAGTCAAAGTTACTATTAAATCACTAAGAAATTGAACAGATATAATACAGAAAATAAATTTTATTGTCTCTTACTAATATGTAGCGAACTAAGAAGCTATACTATATATTGCTATAGTTTATCATACTCTTGACATTTTTGTAACAACAAGACGATTTTTTTTCTTCAGCTAAATCTAAAATGATTTCTAAATGCATATCATATCACTTGCACATTACCTTTCATGTCGGGAAACTGTTTATAAATAAAAATACTGATGAAACTCAATGCTATATTAAATATCTAGCTTAGAGAAGGAAAGTGCGGGCACAAACTAATGAGTGTCCTTCCTATTTATCCTGAAACGAACCTGACCCTCGTGACCTTTATACGAGTTAGAAGTTAGAATAGTTTACCTTGACTGATAAACAGTAGGAAATAAAATTAATAGTACCTACGTGTAGAATAAAACGTGTCTCTAAAGGGGAAAGTGTTGCATCATAGCAAATACATCAATAGTAAAACATGTTTAATTTTAGCGCGTAACATCAATTTATTAGGTAATTTAACAGTATTGGTTGAACTTCAGATATCAGAGTATTTATTTTAAAATAGTCGTAATCACGGTATAAACTTGGATTTTTTTTTTGTTATTTATATTAATAAAATATGTAAATAAAGCTTCTATAATAACAGTAGTCTAAGCTACTCCTTCACATTAGATATCTGCCTTTTCAGAAATTAGTTGAAATAAACAGACGGAAATATAAAATTTGTAAAAATTATTTCTTTTCTTACATGTGCCGTGTATAGTGAATACAAACAAAGGTGATTGAGTAAAAAATATTATTATTCACAGATAGTCAAACTATAGGTAGTTAATTGTATATAAGTGGGGTTGTAGCTGTGTCTTGTTTTTTTATAAAATAATCGTATTAATAAATTACCCCATATATTTTTTTAATCAGATTATTTTCTAACACGTTTTAATGTACTAAAGCTACCTCATTTACGCAGTGTTTGTGTTTATAAAGCATCTATTTTCCAATATAACCATAGCTATGATTAATATACCATAGTATAGTATGGTTAAATAATCGTTCTCAAATAAAAATAGTGCAGAGATTATCATTAAAATCAAATTAATTTTCTTACTATAAAATCTAGTTGCAAAACATGTACAAATTAAACGAAAATAATTTGATCTTAATGGTTACTTTAACTGAAATAGTACAGCTTTAAATAAACTAAGATTAATAGGTGTAATATTGTATAACATCGTAAAGAGAAAATTAATCAATAAACATCTCTTATTGAAGAAAATAATTGAATAAAATTGTGATAATGTCCAATTTGATAAATGAGTTCCCACTATGGCCATATATTAACACTATAAGTCAGTGGTGGCCTAGTGGTTAAAGGGCCCGCCTCTCGTTGCCGAGGGCGCGGGTTCGATCCTGGCCCTGGCAAGTACCAATGTGACTTTTCCGAACCCTATATACTTTCTAAGAGTATTTAGACACCTCTGACAGACGGTGAAGGAAAACATTGTGAGAAAATCTGGACTTATAATTTCAAAAACAAAATATAAGTTTGAAATCACCAACCCGTCTTGAGCATGCGTGGTGATTAACGCTCAGACCTTCTCCATGAGAGAAAGAGGCCTTGCTCAGCAGTGGGCTCCGATAGACTACAAAAAAAAAAATCAGATAATCCATTTGTATATACTCAATACGTTAAAATTATGTAAGATAAAAGGTTATTAAATTTTTGACTACATATCATTTATATATAAATAAAAACCTTCATAATATAAGTTCTTTCATTACATCTGATGAGACGTTGTTGATAATATATCAGAACGAATTCATTTAAAGTGTTCAGAGTTAACATATGATATAAGTTTAGAACTCGACGGCTACGATTTGCATAATACTGAAGCTTACTATAAATATGCATGAAATCCGTTTTAATCATACTTCAGGGAACATAGTCAATTTGTGTATTAAAATCACCACCTTACCATTTAACTTCAATATGATAGAATGACTTATATGTATAAATAAATATAGATAAATAATCAGATGTTATAGTATAGAATACATTTTTAATATTTTCCTACTAATAATAATGAGAAACAATACAGATATTAAGAAGACAATACAGACTGCAGAACTCATTGAGAGAAGTAACAAAGTTTTGGGACGCAATAGAAAATCAAGCGGCATTATTAAGTTACACGGAATGTATATAAAGCAGTTTCAAACAAAGTTTTTCAGAAATATTGATTACAGCGTGATTTGTTTCTAACGAATTAATCAATATTAATAAAGATTTTATTTAAAACTATAACTGAGATATTTCAATCCAAAACCTTTAAATTATCTTCTGTTTGTATTATAGTTGACATATCATTACATTTTTAAAATATTATGCAAAACAGCCAACAAATAAAAGTACAGAGAATTAGTTCTGGCAATATTTGATGAAAAATTTAAAAGAAAGCAACGAGAGCGAAATATGAGAAACTTAAAGTTAAAACATCCAATTTCTAAAAGCTTAAATAAATAATTTCAGTAATATTAAAGAAAGGTAGGGAAGATTTTTCATTCGGAAGCAAACTAAATTTATACTCTAGGTATTCTATAATATTTTTCAAAACTAACATTTCAATATTGACTGAAAAGTAAAAATTCTGTAAGCTTAAACAATAATTTGAAATAAAGGTATTAATTTAATTTATTTAAGGAGTTAAATAAATTAATTAAAAGATAAACGTATCATGAATTATCATATCGTAAAGGATAAAGCAATCACTTGAATCGTATGTAATTCTGTTCACCTTTATAAATAATTTGATTCGTGTGGGTGACGTATAAACCTAGCATAATTTACATATTTAAATCAGGCTGCGGATGGTTTTGTTTAAGCTGAAATGTTTTATACGGCTCATACGAATTATTCATTGTTTATCAACCCCGTTCTAAGCTAACAAGAACAGTTGTTCGTCATTTTATATACATAATGTACAGTTTCTATCAAAGTTAGACGCATGAACTAATTAAGATTTAATTGGCCAACGAATTCTAGATTAGTTGTACCTAAACTACACATCCGACGCTTCTCAGCCAGGAGTTTCTTACGTTAATAAGTTGTTCAGTATACTCATTGTTTATTAACAGTTTATACATCAAGAGTTCATATTTGTGATGAGAAGCTGCAGGCATCTGTTGGTAGAAAGTAATTTTGAATTAATAACTCCTTTTTCTTACTAGGAACATGAATATTATATTGAATGTCTGTGATTTTAGAGCTGGCTGAAATACAGACACCAAGATAGGAGATTTACTTTCTAGATTAAACCATGTATTTATTTTGAAAGTTTTTGCGTAATTACCATTAAACAAAATCTAGTTGCAACCAGATAATTGTTATTAATTTAATAAAATTAAATATTCCCATAACTTTTGGTACACAAATTTTTAATTACTATTAATATCTACAATTTAAATGTAGACTCCGATGTAACGAAGTAAGGCTGAAAAGAATTGACGTCATTCACTTCATTAATAACGAGTTTTCACGACCACTAAGCCCGAGCAAACCCGAACTTACACGATGCGTAACGAGTTTAAACGAATGCGTTCGGTTCCATTCGTCTAAAATCGGGGAAACGTAAACTTGAACAGCTCTATATAGCTCTGTTTGGACACCACATGTTTCATTCATAAAACATGGTTTAGTAATTCCATACGCATAATGCACGTTAATAGATAACGATGATTGAGGGTTGACTGGAAACAACGAGAGCGTAGAATTCATTTGACAGCTATATTTGCAGTTTGTGGGTAAAATTACTTCCACCTACTTTGTTTTTCCATAAATAAAAAAAGTAATAATAGCATTCTATATTTACATAAAGTCACTTCCATGATTGGGAATATTCGAACTATAGGAACCGTACGTAAAGGATACTTTTTAATATATTTCTACAGCAGCTCTTCCACACTACATATTACTAGTATCGAATTGAGTTAATAATTTAATATAGTAATGTTTAACTTATGCCTTTTTAGTGTATTAGAAGAACAAATTGACTAAATTTAAGTAACCTATCGTTCATAAACCTATACACGAACAGGGATACAGTTTGTCCTATAGTACAAACTATAGATAAGACGTCATCTTTAAAAAGAAATCGATTGTTTTGCCTAAATAATGTTTTAAACAAATGTCAATTATTTCAATCATCAAGAAAGTTAATATCTCTAGTACGTTTAGGCGTCTGTATGATATTAAAATTTAAAATTAAGACTTGGCTTCAAGTGTCAAAACTCTAAAAAGTGCAATGCAGCTATTTGCAATTAGTTAGTTTCGTCTCTTTGGCTCGGGTGTCAATGGGTACGTCAAATTTAAAAAAGTGGAATTGCTGCCTGCGGGGTAATAGTGCTGGATTGAAAAACTTTTCCTTCAAAGCCCTTGAGTGACGTATTTACTTAAAAAGTTTTAAAAGGCAATTACAGAAATGTAGGAATCATTTACGTCTAAAAGTAATTTCTTAAGAAAAAAGTTAAGTTTTAAGTTAGTAGGTTGTAATAAATTAGAAAGCTGGGTATAACGAAGTAGACACGTTTTAATGGAATGCTTTAACAGTTTTTTTTGTAAAGCAAGTAAAACACACAGAAAAAAACTACTTTTAATTAAGATATTCAGCGGTCGAGAATTTAATTAAAAATTCAATTACCTACCATTGTTTCTTTTGTTACATTCCCAGTATTAAAATTGACAGTATTAATTAACTATATGGCGTGCAGGTGTTTTCTGTATACGCTTATTGTTAATATTTTTTACTCTATTAATTATTGTTTCTTTGTTGGAAACATTTGTTATAACTTTATTTAAATTACTTCATGTCATAGTCAATATAAAAAGCTAACAATTTAATTATTTAGAATATTTCAGCTTAATGTAGAATATTTAATGTTTATCATCATTGAGAGGAATTATATCTTAAGTTGTCATTAATATTACACGATTGTTTTTGTCAATGCTTGAGGGGCATTTGTTTATTTTCGGGCATCGAATTAGGCGGAATAAATATACTATAATTTGTTATGTTGATTCCCAAAAAGAGGGTTGATGTGAGGCAGGCGGCCGATCGTAAAAACAAATAGCCAAAACTATTCACAAACATGCAAGGCAGACCCTGGCTATAGCTGGGAAATTGCCAGGTAGAAGAAGAAGAAATATACTATAATCAAATTGTTGTAAGCGCCATAAGTGGCAAAGAAGCAGATTGGTTGGTCCTCGTTCGCTATAGATGCATACTTTTTAAGGGTTATTGTTTGAAAGTTGTCGGCAATATTCAATATCTAGCTATGAACTGAAGAAAAAACTATAGATCTACATCTGAACAGAAATTTACTGAAATTTACATGGGTATTACCACAAATTCAAAGAATATTCAATCCATAAAAAAATACGTAGTAATTGGCTTGGCCTCTTCTACAATTTTTAAAGACCAATTTATTTTAACTCAGATTTTGATATTAATAACTAAAAGAAGATAGTGTCCAATAAATTTATATTATGTTAATTATTTTGTATTAAATATATTAAAGAAAAATGAACTTAAAGATAATAAGTTTCTTATTATTATTTACGTATTAGATTACCAAACTTTAGGATTCAATTTTTTTTGAACAAATAGTAAGTAATAACAGAATCAGACCTTCTCATTCAATCGATACACTCATTTTAATCTGCTGTAGCGTTATTACCAAATTTGTAAAAGGTTCTTGTTTAATATATCTGAAAATGCTTCAACGACTCTTTGTCTATGGATTGCACTTCGCATGTACTGGCTCGACCTCAGTAGCACAACTCTCGTACGAGATCGACCTAAAGTGCCTACTACATTTTGCTACATGAAAGTGCCGTGAGCTTGAAATTTTTCTTCTCTTCAATCCCAATACGATCGTAACACGCACAATCCTCATAACCTATTAAGAGGTAAATCTACTGGTTAAAATTTACGATATTTATTTTTACAGAAGCCTAAATTTTACTACACAAAATATGTAACATACTGCTCGATACAAATTAATACCAAAAAACAAAACTTGTGTTGACATGGAAGTGTTACGTTATGAGTGCTAAGTTATATTTTTATTTTAAAAGGCAAACCCAGAAGTGAAAACAGAATGATGCTATAGATAAATGCATTCAACGTCAGTTTTGTTTCCTAACTTCGTATTGATATAAACGCTTTTGAAGTAAAAGTGAAACTGGTTATATATAATATATAGTTTTATGCTGAAATGAACTCTTCATAAGTAAAAGTGAAATTAACTAGATATACAATATACCTAGCTCACTAAACTACAGGTTAAAGTTCTGCGTTCGGTTATTCTCGGGTAACTTCGGGAACTCTCGGTAAATGCTTCGGAATTAATCTATTGATTATATATTTATTTGTATGGATAGTATGTATAGTTGACCTTGAACTACTGAGTCAATGAAAATAGATAACAAAATATATAAACATAATATAAGCACACACGCGGTCAAACTTACAATATTTTGGAAAATACATTTGACATTTATTATACAAAAAAACTTTGTCATTATTATAGTTTAAATACTAACGAATACATGCTTTTGTATGTTTAATAACAATTTTTTAACATTATGTCCTTTTATATCACTCTTATTAAAAGAGATACACCCCACCGACTTTCTATACTATAAAATTTTCTTTACATCGTATAAAACAAAGCCGTAATTCATACGGCGTTTTTGTAAAGCTATTTTGCATATATTCGCTGGCTGAATTTGGTGTTTGTATATTTTTCTATTTTTGCAAACTGTGTTCTACTGACAGCGAAACTCGTTTCATATCATTCTTAGGTATTATAACCAGAATAAGTAATATACAAAAACTTTTTAATATATCCAGCTAATGAGTACCAACTCAGGATTCTTCTTTTATACATGAATTACTTTTTATTCATATTCATTATTTTGAATACAATACAATTTTATTAAATGTAAGGAGTGACGTCGAATGTTATAATGTATAGGATTTTAAATCTTAACTTTTGCTACAAATTAAGTGATGTTGTTCTAATTTAGAAACTATTTCGCTACTTAAATTCTTTAGAAACCGAGGAATTTTGTTAGAAGGAATTTTTTGGCAGTTGAAATAACAGATATATATATAT
>DVQO01000483.1:0-16338 GCA_018231785.1 Danaus gilippus | reverse complement strand
AAAGTAACGAAAAATATAAATAAACTGAAAATAAGGGTTATATAAAACGAAAAAAACAATGAAATCATTTTAAGGAACATAGTAAACGTAATTGTAATTGAGAATCATTATCAACTTAATTAAAATAAAACAATCAAACTAAAATAAAATAAAAAATAAAAACTAAATGCACTTTAAATAAACATGTGCTTAATATGATTATGCTTAACTAAAACAAGAACTTAAAATAAACATAATGTGCCTCATATCACCATAAGTTTAATTAAAAATAGAACATTAAAATATAAGAAATCAACAAATTAAGGTTATAAATGAACTTTAAAGAAACACTATGCAAAATCCTGGACTTCCAACGCAGCTTTTGCATTCGTACAAAGTGGCAACTCTAATTTTCTTTTCTTTGCAACTTTTACACTCTTTGCTTATTACCTCTGTGATAGTTCTAATCTTATTACCTTCTTTTTTTGTCGCATCTTTACGTTTTCGATTTTCGTAAGTGTATGTCTAAGAGACAGTTTTTCAGCTGTTTGTGGTGGTTTTGGTAATAATTTTTCTAAAATATGCATACGAAAATCATAAAGATTTGTACTCATTTTACGGGCTTTTTTAGCACGGAAACACGAAGTTAAACAGCTACTAGAGCGCTTGGAAGGGCCTGGTTTGTCAGTCATTTTAGAATAAATAAGTATAATTTTCAAACGTCCCTATTTTATAAAATAAAAGCGCGAATCAAAATCCAATTGTTGTTTCCGACGCTTAATATATCGAGTGTATGGCCACGTAAAATACGTACTGCTATCACAATGGCTGGAGCTGTACCAATGCATAGAAACAAACGAGTCGCGAGACACGGCGCCGTGTATGCGGCCCCTCGCCCCCACACGGCGCCGTGTACTCGGCCAGGTACATCTCCACGGCGCCGTGTTTTAGGCATTGAATGTGTTAACTGAGTACAAGGTATCCCCCTGTATATTAATCTGCCGCGCTTTAGTAAATCCCGAAATCCCCGCTTGGGCTCCCCTACTACAAAATGTTATAGTTCACTATATTCAGCTTTTAAATATTATATAAAAACTTAAAATTAAAACTTCTTATTTTAAATCTATACTTAATTCCAAATACCATCGCCATAATGGTTACTATATACTATTTTACCTTAAAATAACTTGCGATTTTATAGACACACAACTTATTCTTTCACATATTTATTATTTTATTGTTTTCAGTACTGTATAAAAGAGCGAGAAAAGAGAACGAGAAGAAAGGTTGTCCTTGCATCAGGAAAATCTGAAAGTGTTCGTAGATGAGTATTATGAGTTTGCATGACTGCTATAACCCTTTTTTCTTTTTTTTTTTTTGTTAATGCGGTGAAAGGTTTTATACCTACCCCTCCGTATAGGGGAGACAGAAGCGGTTATGTGGGATTCACGAGTCAGAATAAGGGCCCATGGTACCCACTAAAACAACAGCGGTCGCTCTCCGTTGCCGCTAAGTGGGTCGCCACGGGAATCGCCGAAGCATACATCCGCGATGATCCGGCGGCAGGCCGCGAACGGCCACCTCCCCCCTCCCCCTTGAACCTTGAACCCTCGAGATAAGCGATCAGTGCCAATGCTCTAACTAACCAACTGAGCTATCAACTGTGCCCCGCGGGAGTCAGTCTGTTTCTTAATAAACGTTTACATTTAATAATCTGCAATGTAGTAAACATGGTTTAAACATATAGAACACAATTTAATGAACGTGACAATATATAGTTGATTCATGTTATGTACAAAATATATAAATCTAATAGCACACTTTTTACATTGTTCAATTACTATTAGGTATAGAAAATTTTTACACTTTTGAAGTGTATTAAAAGTGTCTACAATATTTATTAAATGAGTGACTTTGTGTTTTAAAACTGATCAGCATAATGTATTCGTGTCCATTCTAAGCAACCGTAAACTTATTTTATTGTTTGGGTTACATGTACTCTGTTGCGGCAATCAAACAGTGCTAAATATTGTGCGCGTATATCTTGACCTTGTACTTCCGAACACATACTATGTAGTTGCAAAATTTCTATGAGAGGTCTACTGACCTAAGTCGGGTCGTTTGTTTATAGCGCCCAGTGTTCGTAATTTGCATAAGTCCAATTTTCTAAAACTAACCACATATTTTTACGTCTCACAGAAATTTACATACTTACTCCGTGAATCTATTCTCACTCCTAACTGCAAGACGCAAGAGTCTTGCAGGCTGGGGATCTTTTTCTAGCTTAACTCTTGCATAGTCAGTCTTGGTTTTGGTCTTGCAAAATGCAAGAACAAGATTATTTATTGAATTATGCTGAAAGAGGTCATCTGGAGGGCATAACATCATACTTATTTAAAATCGATGACCATCAAAACGTTGTAGATCATTTTTATAATTGATTCGATCGCACAGTACTTAATTCCTTTTTTGACAAAAAAATTCGTCAATAGGTATGAGTCATAGTCATACCGTATGACTCACTAGCGGTGTTTTAAGTATAATTGAAAAATTTAGTATATTTAAATAACCCTTTTGAGTAAATAAATAATTAAAAATTAAAAATGGTTAATACTGTATTGCACTTCTTTATTTTCGGTTAACTTAGGCTTCTAATTTTAATTCCAAATTATTTCCTTATAAGATATTGAAAAAAATATATTCCATTTTGTGTTAGCATGATTATGAAAACTAAATTTTTACTTCATATTTCAAAGGACGGTGAATTTTGTTATAAAGTGAATATAGTATAAGTATATTTTTTTCAACCACAAAGCAGTATGCTCAAAAGTTTTTTATAACTTAAATATTTTTCCACATAGGTCTTACATATATTTTCTAGTAAATTATAAAGAAAACAATACATTTTTATGCTCAGAATTATTTATTTATGGAATGATCACTGGTAAATCTTTCAATATCATTGTTAACGTGATTCTTTAAGGAGGTCAGCAAGTTTTTCGGCAAGCACCATGACAGCAGCGTTTATGTTACTGGAAACTATATTTGGCATGGCACTGGCATCGCCTACACGCAGTCTTCCCACACCTCGCACTCTCAATTGAGAATCTAATACGGAACCCATTGGACACGTGCTACTGTAGTGGAATGTAGTGTCCATCATATTGAGAACATAACACTTCCAATATTCTCTTGTGTTCAGCTCTAAGTGCGAACAATTCGGTAAACGTGGGTGTAGAGTTTCTCCTCCAACACTCTTGAAGTAATTAGACTGTACGACTCTTATAAAGTCTTCGATATAACGAGCGCTGTTTTCCAGATCAGTTTTATTAGAAAGAAAACCGGTATAGATCACGGGTGGATCGTTAGGGTCTGAGCTCTTTAGTAAAACTCTTCCAGTGGATACTGGACGACTGACAGTAAGTATAGAAACTAAAATCTCTCTTCCTTCACCAGCTTTCATTATCTGATTACACACGTCTTGGTGTAAACCGAACACAACGGAACAAAGTTGACTCAAACACTGTGGATTATTTCTACAAATTAGATTTAACGTCAGATAATCTGGCTTTTTCTGGTTTGGGTCAACTGATCCTAAACCTACAAAAGTATCTAGAGGAAATTCAGTTGGACTGGGGGCAGATGGAGTTTCATTAGTTTTTTCTAATCCATGAGCGAGAACGACAGCTAAATGATCTTGTAAATTTTCTCCAACTGGTAGATCTGAAATAACCTTAATGCCAAAACTTTCAAGTTCAGCTCGAGGACCTATGCCCGACAGTTTTAACAATTTAGGCGTATTGAAAGCCCCAGCTGATATGATGACTTCCTTTCGAGCGAAAACTTTGAACACTCTTCCGTCTGCCGATGCACATTCAACACCGATAGCATTATTATCGGAATCAAACAAAATTCTGTTACCTGTTGTATTCTTTACCAGATGCAGATTATCTCGAGACTTTGCCCTCGTTAAATAACCTTCGGCACTACTTTGTCGCTTCTTTTCAGCAATAAAAAACAAAGGTTGAGTAAATCCTTTGATATGATTGCCGTGAATATCAACGACAACTGGATGTCCAACTTCTTTGAATGCTTGTAAATATTTTTCTGGTAATTCTGTAACACGTCTCGTAATACCGACCTCTCCGTTGTATCCATGAACATTACCAGTGTCTGAATCGCTGACTTCCTTGTCCTCGAGTCGTTCACTCTTCTTAAAATAAGGTAAGAGGTTTTCTAAGGACCACGATTCATTGCCGCTAGCTTTCACCCAGTCTTCAAAGTCACCGGCATCTCCCCTGAGGTAATAGAAGTGGTGAAGGCTGCTGCTTCCACCGAGTACTTTTCCCGATGGTAAATCAACAAATTTATTTCTATGATACTGAGCACTGTAACCATCATCTACAGATGTATAATTCCAGTCAATTTTAGTTTTTGGCAATGAAAAGAATACCCCTGGTAACTGAAAATAAAATATCATTATTAATTATTAAACTAGGTATTCGCCAAATATAATACATTACAAAGATTTTTTGTGTCTGAAGTATCTTCTGAATCTTTTTACAAGCTACATTTAAGCGAAGTATCATATCTGTCGAATTGTAAAATCTTTCGATTCCTTTCACCTATTACTAAGAGCACAACGACAAAGATATAAAAAAAGGATGTAATACTCGTGAAACTTAGGAAGATTGTAAAAGATAATTGTGAAAGCTTATAAAACTGCAATGATTTAAATTACTTCTGCATCCGTTGGGGGATCATCGCCAGCTTCAACCATCACGACATCGACATTAGAATCTTCTGTTAGACGATAACCAATTATACTTCCTGCAGTACCAGCTCCTACCACTACATAGTCAGCGGTGAATTCTCCGTCATCTATATAAAAATACCACATAAAACAATAGTTAATCAAATTGATACTGTATCACATATATAATTGCCATAATATTATTTTATTTATAAGAATTTACTTGGAATATACGTATCAGAAGGCCATTTGTTGGCAGTAAGTCCTAAAGCAGACAATAAAAGCAGGGCATTGATCCTATAAAAGTTGCCCATTGCTCTCGATAACTGCCTTTCGTATCAGAAACCTGGAAATAAATATAAGGCGTTTCTTTGAATACCATCATAATAATGTTTGTGAGTTGGTATAGTGAGACGGTAAGAGGTAATTATGCTTGCAACAGTAATAATTTTTTTTTAATAGAAAACTGGTATGAAAAATCTATAGTAATTTATAATTCTCCTGAAATAGTGCCTGTTTTTTGTAGAGGCTATAGTTCTGTAACGCATAACTACTTTAAATATTTACTTTTAAATTTCGGGTGTCGATATTCCATAGCTTCAACGATCATTTTGTATTTTATTTATTAAACATGTCAGTGACTTTCTTTAAATAAAATGGCGATAGTTGCGGTAAAAAATGAAGATTTAGAAAAGGATAATTTAATAAAATATTAAATACTAAAGCTTTAGCTTTTCTGAGAATACTAAAGCTTTATGCTTATAAACAAAACGCAGCACATAAATGTACTTACATTTTCCTACATGAGGAATTGCTTTTTGCACATATAAAAAACTATCAATAATCCACATGAATCAAAACTACTTAAACAAAATAATGAAAATATATTTTATATTAAACTACGAAGATTAATTATTATTATATATTAACCTTACCTGAAAAATTTACTTTTAAAATAATAACTCAAACTCAAAGGCTGGATTTCTTTTAAAACTTAATAATAAATGTAATAGTACGCTGGTATCAAATATTTTTGCTTCTGATTGCTATTTTTGAACAAGCTTTGAGTCTGAGTTGATATTTTAAATTATACTTTTATTTTCAAAATTCTTAAAAGCAACTGTGTAAAATATGTATATAATTAATAAAAAAATTAAATTGTATTGTATCTTACCTCTGGACTCGACCAGTAACTTCAAACTACACCTAATGTCATAGTCGGTCATCCTTAAATATTATTCTGGTGCCAACTGCACTCTTTGATACATGAAGATAACAAACATTTACTACTAGCACTGTCCTACGGCTACGCTTGAACAATATTCTCTTTTCATATCCACTTATCTCAAATTCTAAATGTGATAAAAATTATATAATAACAAAGTTACACACTGCAAATTACTGTTTTAAATATTTATGAACTCAATACAAAAAAATTAAGGTCTATTATTCTTTTATTTAATGTTTTAGACCTTAAATCTTTCTGTAATACGCATTTGTGTCATCAACTTAAGTAACAAACTCCTACTTTGGAATATCAACTCTTTTTACAGGTCATTTACTTAGTCCAAAATTTAAAAGCCAGTCAAAGCCAACACTAATAATAATAACATAATTTTATGAATACAAATTTAATATCTACAATTTTTGTATATATCAAACACTTTTTTTATTGAATTTCAATCTGATATTTCTATGGTTTATAGATATAATCTTAATGAGTCTAAAAAACCTGTCTTAAAACAGATAAGAAATTAATTATTATTTTAGGACATTTTTTTTTCTAGAATTTATTTTATGTAATTTTTTTTCTAATAAAGTATTAAAAATAGTACAATATCTTAGCTTTTGACGATGCCAAAACTTAAATGATATTTTGCATACTGCACGTGGAGAATTTCGTCTAAAGTACACATATGTCTAAAGTGTAAATAAAAAAGCAAAACCCATGACTAAGTGTTTTTTGAAACAATTTCAGTGCATCATAACATAAACCACATCAACCTTCACATTCTGTTAAATCAGAATTTGAATTAAAATCTTCTATTTACATTGCAAGCATCAAGTTACAGAATTCTGTTTTTTCTTTGATGTAAAGAAACCTACCTAGTTACCTACCTACAAGACAATAACAACTATTTCGTATTTTTAATAACCTTAACATAAAAGAAACAATATACTTATATGTCATATGTTTTTTCTACAGATAATTTTCGAGTCTCATTAAATGAGGTTATATACGAAAGCAAGATGTCCTTAGTGATTTTGTGCTTCGTTACTCGGTTAAGATGCTGAGTGTCATTCCATGATAATTTTTATTTAACTTAGCCGTAATCAAAATCACCGTCATCCTACATGTTGTTTTGCTGTAACCCCACACCCCTAGGTGTTGATATGGGATTGATTTAATAAATATTGCTCTGTTCTTATTTGTTAAAAAATGATAGTAAACCATAACTTTCTCTAATGACGACCTTAAAAATGTTTGGGATAATTTAAATGAAACGTCAAATTACATAAAAAATTACATTGTAAATAATTTACATAACATTACATAAATCATGACCTAAGCGACAATATTTTTTATTGTCGATCGGAGACGATAATTTAAATACTTCGAAAGATAAAGATTTTAATGCTGTATTTTTGATGTGGAGATTAGATGTGTAACACGATAACAAATGGAAGGTTAAAAGTGGTTATTTATATCAATTTAATATAGTTATGTATTCATTTAGGTACTATATCATAATGGGCAGGTATGAGGCATCCTGCAGTAAAGCCGCTTTTTAATGTTTTGTCATAGGAAATTAGAATAAAATATCTTTGAAGGTATAGACCACTTGTTTTCGAATTATCAATTCGATAAAAAAAAACCGTTGACATACGACAGCGATCGCTGCGTACATTGCGTACTATTTAAGTACATAGGTATGTGAACCTAAAATTCTGTCTTCCTTCGCTTTTGACTGACTAATAAAAAAAACTATCAGTTCTATCATAATGCCATAAGACATTTTCTATGTTCTATAATCTATTATACTGGCTTACGAGATACTACAAAAATAGTGGCTCATTCTTATGCAAGTGAAAATTGATGCTCACTCTTTATATTTCGTGTATCATTTTATCATATCGATCAAAATTGACTTCTAATAAGAAAATTAAAGATCCTCAAAAAGTACAACATAGGATTCAGTTACTAATTTTTGAAGGAAATTTCCATTATGTAATCAACGTATTATCTATATTCTATAGGTAAGGTCCTTAAATTAATATTTTTATATTTATTGCTTCGAGTTATTTTTACTTTATTGCAGTCATTGCCGTGTTTTAACCACAGAACCTACTTGTAGGTATCTTTCTTTTAGATTATTAATTTTAAAAATAACAACTGTCGGGTATTAATTCTACGTTGACTCGTCAATACTTTTTAGATGCCATTTCTGTGGATTCTGTGCCTAAACTAGATTCGAGAATGATATAGGATGCGAACTGGTAGCGACATCTATCACTTGTGTCACACATCTTCAAACGAAATATCGTCTAGTTTTTTATTCTTATAACTGAACTAAATCACTACTTTCCTTAAAATTCTTTCAAAATACCTTGCACGTGAGTATCAAACAGAAAAATATCAAATAATAACAATAATAAGTAATAAGTGTTTACCTTTATTTTAGACACTATATTGAAATACTTGAAGATATTTGGAGGAATTAACATTTTCCGTAGTTTATCTGGATACACTAAAATATTTATTTCATAGATGAAAAAAATATGCAGTTTTTTTTTGTTCTATTGTTCCAATGGCTTCAAATATACATTCAAATTTAATTATATTAAATAAGGGAAAAGGGTAGGTACAAGGACTTTACTCTTTATATATCCCACCATTGCTATAAGAAATCTTTTACTCATGATATTAGGTATATCTCGTGTAGTAATGTAGGGACGTATAAAGTGCAAAGGCGTTTAATAAAATAAAACAAGTGATCAACTTCGAAATTTTCTTTAATTAATAATTTAAAGCTGACGGGAGACATTTTTGTTATTACTGTGAGCGCAATACCGTAGTGTGCGCCTGAGAACATAATAGGGAGTAATGTTTACAAACAGAAATTTCACCTCATCAGAACAAAAAACGCATCAACGCGACATCTTATGCACACGCTATCAAAAGAAAAAGTATCTATCAAACTCATTACATGATTGCCGTCAGGCACAGACTATATAAAATGTTAAAAAGAAATGCTCAATGTTGAAATTATTTAATGACATCGAAGGGCACGTGCTTGAACTCTATGATGATTCGAACGTTTGAGCTGTCGATACAATCACTGGACGGCAAAACACTAATCTATTGTAGGTAGTGTACCTTTAAAAACAATTGACATTTACGCAGCTCAAGGTATGTCCAAAGTAAAGGGGCGAAGTGGTGGGGGGGGGCCTAAACAAAACCAAGTGAAAATCATACACAATAGTATATCACTTGTGCGAATTTAAACTCTCAAACGATCGTCTATCAAATTCATCCTTCACACAAATGTATACATATGTAAATACAAGTAAATGACAATACATTTATTTCAACGTAAATCTTTCCTCTTCATCAAGAAAATGACGTCGTAACAAAATGCTTACAAACACAACCGTAGAAATGCATATTCATATACTCTTTGTCACACATACGACCATACAAACTCATTCATACAATGTCAAACGTCCAACTTCGTTACAGAACCGTTTAGAGGTCTATGTCACTAGTGATAGAATATGGACGTGGAGATTTAGAACAAGTATTATCCTTATGTATCGAAATACTGTATCCAAATTCCTTACCATTTTATAAGGGAGCCAAACAGGATCAAACAAAAACTCACAACGGCTGTGTCGTAAAATCTAAGCTAAAACTTTTAATAATTATAAAGAAATACATCAAACATTGACCCTTGCACGGCTACCTTTGACGACGTTTAGTGTGTCACGAGTACGTTTGAAGTCATCATTGACTTGGCATTACTTAGCATTAACATGTTTCTCACAATAATAATGTTAAACATCAAATTTATTAGGTATTGAACATATGTATGGGGAATTCAACAGCAGCGCACTCTGTTATGGACATCAGTCTCTTCGATATTGTTTGAAAAGCTTCATCAAGCACTTCCGTTTTGAACATTTGGATGTCTGTTGATAACTACATATAAAAATCTATTACCGTCATATCCAGTCGAGTACAAAAAACATTTATAATCAACAAAAGTAATTTATCATTCCTATAATTCAAACAGATCAATTTATTAATTTGTCTGCGTGAATAATACTCTTTACAAAAAATGGCAGTGTTCACTATATAAAAAGCCTCTGAATCATTTTTTTATTATTTCAAGGATTAACATATATGCTGTTTGTTTGAAAACAAATTAAAGAAGAAAAATCAAACTTAATAATGCTTAGTAATTACAAGCTGATAAAAAGTTATCTTCCTGACGTAATAGTCTTACTGTTTATTTTTTTCTTGCATCTGATTAAAAAAAAACTATCAACTGAGCACACACCAATAAAATGACGTCATAATATAATAAAATGATGCAAGGCGATCCAAATACCTTACGACTGTGATAAGACAATAATAAATGATTAGTGCACTACAGTCACATAGAATTTTTTGGGTTCAACACCTGAATACAGAGGTTAAGCCTTTCAGACCGATCATTATAAAATATTAGAATCCTCAGTTGTCTTCACTGACTTCAAACTAACTCAAATAAAGACGGGCGACGTCGCTCCTCGCAGAGAATATCACTACGCACAATTTTAGACGAATTGATGACGTCACTTCCAATTTTAACTTGACATCGTGTTTTGTGGCGTCACTTTCCTGGCATATATAGGGGTGACAGCGGGGGGTGCATCAGTTGCGCACGGGCGGCGCTGGGGAGTGGTGATGCCGCTCGAGGTCTTCCAGAGATAGCGCGTTGGGTACATGCACAGAGGGCAGCTTACCGGCGGAAGCTCGGGCGAGCAGCTCCGGGGAGAACCATCTAGCTAGCTGGTTGTCACCACCACCGGCGCCGCCACCCATCTCTAAAAAGACATAAATATTTACCACTATTCTCACTTATACCGAGATAGTTTTATGAACATCTGATAGAATAAAACTATAGTCGGGATTTTTTGTAAGTTAATGAGTCTGTGCCCATGGGAATACAAAATATGTTCATTATAATTTAACGTACCATTCAAAGATCTCTGATGAGATTGTACGAGCAACTGATGCAGCGTTGTACCGCGAGCCATGCCGCCCATACCGCCCATGTTGCCCATTCCGCTCATGTTATTAAGCTACATAGAAAATATTAATTATAAGTAAAACACGATTTTTGTTAACGAATTAAGTATGAAGTGTTAAACTTACAGAATTTGTAACCTGCCTAGGTTGCTGATGTGTGAAGGCACGATTGGCATTTGACATTTGCTGAAAATATTAAACATAATATATAATATTACATTTATTATAAGTAGAAGGTTTTAATAACAGCAAGTGAAGCTCACCTTCACTATAAAAAGATTACATTAAGGACTTATAATATTTTAATAGAATTAATCAGATCATTAAAGCTATAAAAACCTGTTGTTGTTGATTAATGTAGTGCTGTTGGTAATCCTGCTGCGGGGGCGCATATCCCATTGGAGCTGTTCCACTTTGATTGCCCTGCAATATAAAGTTTATGTTTAATATATTATATATAAATCTACATAATATAAATAGACTATGCTTCCACAGACCTTCACTATAGGTCTTCCATGTGGCTTTGCATGTGTGATCCCATGCCAGCTGGCTCCTTTAGGGCTGCCACCCTCCTCCTTATCAGCAGCAGCGGACATTTTTCTTAAAACCTGTGGTGTATAAATTAAATAGTTTTCAATGACAATCAATGCTATCTAAGAAATAAAATTGTACAAAGATTTTTTTCTACTGAAAAATCATAGCCCAATAAAGTTCAAAAATTCTTTATTAAGAATGAGCCAATAACCTAGTTGCTAATTATATCGGTCCTTTAAATTTCTTATAAATGTTCTGGACCAAATCTATTTTTATTTATCATTACCAAAAAAGTTTTTAAAGTATTTATAATGTAAGTAAATGCTGAAGAAGTAAATATCTTTGGCATAAAAGTAATAATATAAACTGACCGATGTGGGTGTAAAAGAGATTTGTGTATGTTGTTTGGTTGGCAGGTCGTGTCTCCTGCGATAGTTTTCCCTTTGTTCCTCTAGCTTCTTCTTGATGAGTGCTCCTTGCATGATCGACTGAGTGTGGGCCGCTAGCTCGCGCGGCGACGGAATACGAGCTGGGACGCCTGGGAGGACATATCAAATAGAATAGTACTACCATTATTATACATGATTATGAAAATTATTACAACACTGATCAAGTAGATTAAAGAGTGATTTGATAACATATATGTTTCTTGGGTCAGATAGAGCACATGAAAGGTTTTAACGAGCTTAGCTGAGTAAAATTGCTATGAAATAGTTGTATTACAAACAAATACTTTACTTATGTACCTGAGTGATGTACTGCGAGCGAATTAGGACTCGCTGCCATTATAGGGGACACGCAGAATGCTGCGTCCATCACAAACACATACTCAAATAAAGAAAATACAACGTTCTTTGTGTGTATTTCGTAAGTTCAAATATTATATCCCAATTTCTAATTTCAATTCAAATTATTATGAACAAATTATGAAGTATTAAAAACTAGTAGGTGATTAATTAAAAAAAAAACACTACATAATATGTCGATGATTATTCTGAAAGCTATCTAATGTTAGGTACAGTCTACTAATACTTTATTAATCTACTGTACCTGAGCTCGGCAATGGCGACAGTCTAAGCGGCTGGTGGTGAGGAACTACCAGATGTGGCGGAGATACTACCGGAAGTGGGGAGCCGCCCATTTGCTAAAACAAATTATCATATTATTATTGAGTCAATGAAAAAAAGGTTAATTCAATTTCAAATCCCGGTCATGGTTTATGGAGACAGTTACATCAATATTTTTCAATGAATGATTCAGTGAGAGTTTTATATGAAAAGCAATCATTTCTGGCCATCCAAATACAAAACTAATTTATTCTAATATTCTAAAAATACTAAAATATATATGTTTTTAAATAAGTATTATTCACATACGAAAATTATTGGCTTTGAACATTTTTATATAGACATTACAAAAATGAGTAAAAAAGTATGTAGCATGCATAATATCAAATATCACAGGGTCATTCTATAAGTAGTATTGTTTGCAACTATATTAATAATTTGAACTTTACATTTATCTTTTAAATAATAATAAACAAACGTCTCCATATCATTATATAAAAATATTTTTTACTTGTGTTTTTAATAAATATGATATAATCATTCTGATTTAAAATTTATACACTGGTAGATATCTGTGGAAGATTTAAATTGATTTATTATTAAACCTGTCTTTGCTGATGTACTCTCAGTATTGTTAGCAACAGTTCACGGTGCCTGCTTTGCAGCCCCGGGTTGCCCAACTGCTGCATCAAGTTCTGGACAGTAATCTCGCCTGCCTTAAGACCTGGACGTACAAATCAGTAGACTATAGTAGAATTTCTTTGCATATCTTAAAGTTTAAAATACAAATTATTATCTTCAATTACAAAAATGTACTAGAAATAATTACATAGTAAAAAATTAAATATATTTAAATTATAAAGGGTACCATGTATGATAGCCTGTGCCTCTGGTCTCTGTAGCAACTCTCTCTCACTGGGCAAGCCCATACCCACGTCGCCTTGTTGACGTTGCTGTTGCTGTTATTATAATACACAGTTAATGTTTTTTTTATATAATACCGTAAAATATTATTCTAGTATTATAATATAATGCAATAATAGTCGTCAATTATTTAAATATCCATAACCAACGATGATAATAAAACTCCATATCGCGGTACAGTCTAACCATTGTAAAATATCTGAACTAAATAAAATATTCTCTATGTTCTTTGAGGACATAAAAAAGCTTAATGTTTTTGTATTTAATATTTACAGTAAACTAATTAATTGAGACACATACTTGCTGCACCTGCAGGAGCTTGTATAGGAGCTCTTGCGGTATGTGCGGCGCGGATTTTGGCTGTTGCTGTTGTTGCTGCTGCTGCTGCTGTTGTTGCTGCTCCATGCTCTTGTTAAGCATCTGCTTAGAAACATCAATAAATGTATCAATTTGAAATTATTATCAATAAAAATGATGTTATATTTATAGCATACATAGTAAGCTTTTCGCCACTTATGTTTACTAAAGTTACGAGTACTAATAGGTTATTTTACACTAAACTTTTCTTGATGATTTTTTATTTTTATATTTTTTACTTCTGCATCAAGGATATCGAACATTTACAAACAAACTAAGATGTACATTCACTGCATACTTTAGACTTTTAAACTATTTACATGTACATTTAGTACTACAAAAGTTAATGAAGTAAATGAAATCCCACCTGGAGTAGACTCATCGGCGGAGGCTGCAGTCTAGGAGGCTCGGCCGTCACCGCGTGTCCGCCAGATACTTGCGCAAGCTGAACAAAAGCATTACAATAATAGACATAAATTTTTTATATGTATTAGAAAATATTAAATTGTATTACATTGTATATTCAGGGAACTATGCTTAAAACATATAAGTATGGATGTGCACAATCAAAATAGCGTTTATTTCTTATTGTTGTGAAGTGTAACATTTTCATATTAGTTTTATACAGAAAAACAGAGTAGTATGGAATATAACTCACAAGTCGTTTAAAAGCAGACAGATCGTGCTCGTGGTGGTGGGTCGGCGGCTGGGTCGGTCTTAGCCGTGCCTCCAACTCCTCCAGGCTGTGGATCTTGCCGCCCACGTTGTTCAGTTCTATTAAAACATTTAAAATATAAATATGAAGATTCACTATATATGTACGTAATTCGTTAGTACTCATAGATATTGAAACAAGAAAAACAATCACCAATCATAGAAATCAAATAAGGTTAATGGCCAAGTAAGAATTTTATACACTATAGTTTGGTGAAATATAATCAGATTATAAAATATTTACCAGGTCGAGGATCAGCCTCAGCCCCAGCTCTTCTCAGCAGTTCCAGTAAAGATGGCGCTGTAGTGGGAGGTGCGCCAGGAGCAGGAGCAGTCTCACGAGTAGAGTTGTCCAGGTCTAAGAAGAAATTTTATATACATATGTATATCAAAACATTTAAAAACTTCTGATACATCAAGCAAGATGAATAGTATGTTATGACGTTAAGAATATTATAGTAGTAATCATAGGATGAGTAAATATATTTGGTATATTTTGATATACACACCTTCTATCATATTATGCATAAGCCTTTCATAATGTCTGTCGGCGGGAGGAGAGTCGCGACGGAACCAACGACTGAAGCGACTACCCTCAGCCTCGCTGCTTCCATTCTGCAAATATATATCAATTATTATTTTATAAAGATCACATACATGGAAGAGAAATTATATGACTGGATGACATATACACATGTGTGGATATGTTTCAATCCCTAACATATAATGAATGGTCTATATTTATTAGACAATTAAATATAAATATTTTAAATATTAAATACTATATTTATAATATTTATTATATTATAGCGGTATTGAATTATTATTTTTTGGGTAAAATCAGTTTCAATATAAACATTGTCATCCTTACAGTAAGCACTTCGGGTATTGAGTCGAATTTAAGGAATTCATCTAGATTGAAGTCCGGCTCTGGTGCCACTGTCTCCTCACTCTTACTCTCCACACCAGAATCCTTGTCCTAATAAATCACAGATAAAAATTACATAATATAAAAAGAACATTTGTTATTTGAGGATACATTTAAAGATATCATTGTTATAATATGAAATATATGATTGTAATTAATTAACAAAGACCTCATTTTGTCAAATATCATTCACACCACAGTCTTTCTCAGTCGCCAGTGATACAAGCGAATCTCATACAATATATTGTATAACAACAAATTTTTATTATTTCTAAATATTTACAGAATGAAATTGGGAACAATTTATATATTAAGGTCATATAAAATCTGATGAATTACTTAAAATGAAATATGGATATAAATTAAAAAAATACCAGCCTACTACATAGTGGTTTGTGCCATATATGATAGCAAAAAAAAACCATTCCATTATCATAATTGTCTAGACCAAAAATACATATAACTCCTATACAATACCATATATTATTTCTATTAAACCAGCATAAAATGTACCGTAATTTTGTTAGGAGACGGTCCCCTCCAACGATCCGGTGATCTCGGTGGACCTGGCCATGTCTGACGAATAAAATTAATACATAAAAATATAACATAACGTAGTGAAGCAAGACTCCCAAGACGCCCAAAAAAGCGATGGCTGGACAACGTGAAGCAGGAAATGAGAGCCAACGGACTAACGACCGAGGATGCCAAAGACCGTGCAAAATGGAGGAATTTAAGTAGGAAGGCAGACCCTGGCTAAAGCTGGGAAATTGCCAGGAAGAAGAAG
>DVQO01000482.1:0-16343 GCA_018231785.1 Danaus gilippus | reverse complement strand
TTTTACTATATTAAAGTAATTGTATATATTATATGCTTTTTCATCTACCATCTTCTCTTCTCTAACCTTTACGAGATTTAAGGATTATCATACCAAATCAACAAAATATATTTTATATTACCAGAATAAAATATGTGTTAATCCAGTAAACAGTATATGTATAAACTTTATACTTGATTGGATAATGTTTTTTGGTATACGGAAGAGCTCACATAAGCTTGTTTACTTTAAAGAACAATTTTTAAATGAAACAGTTTAATAAAATTACATTTGTGCAAAAAAAATCGAAGAATTAAATTAATATTTCTTCTATTCATGAATTTATAAAATTATATTAGCTTGTAGGAAATAAAGTATTATATATATTACGACGACAGAATTTGAAATTATTCGATATCCATTGTCTCAAAAGAATCCAGGTCTTTCTCATAAAATCTACTTGTAAGTTACAATAATAATCGTCTGAAGGTGCTGATTGGAATTAGTATTAAGAATCTCAATTCACGTTTTTATTATCAAAATGCTATAAAAATTACGACAATTAATATAGTTATGTATATAAATAAATTGTTAGTACATAAACTTAGGCACATTGAATGTAATTTTTTTAAAGAATCATTACCATCAATGAGAAAACATTTATTGCATAACATACTCGTATATACATTTTAGAGACATAAAAACAAGATTTTTAATTCTTATATCTTGTTATTAGATATTTTTTTTATTATACTGTTGTACCACAATCAGTGGCAGCCTAGTGGTTAAAAGGCCCGCCTCTCATGTACGAGGGCTCGGGTTCGATCCTGGCCCGGGCAAGTATCAATGTGATTTTTCCGAGTCATATGTACTTTCTAAGAGTATTTAGACATCAGTGACTAATGCTGATTCCCAAAGAGGATTGATGTGAGGCAGGCTGCCGGTCGTAAAAAAATAGCCAAAACTTTTTACATCATATAAGGCAGACCCCAGGGTCTGCCCCAGGGTCTAAAGCTGGGAAATTGCCAGGAAGAGGAAGCACTGTTATTTTATTATACTGATTAATATGCTGTTCTCAATAAATTTTAAACAGAAACTGGCTAAAAAGTAGTCCGTGATACATAATTTTTCGTCTATCAACCATCGTTTGCTTCTTGTTTTTTTAAGTTTTTGACTTGTGTCGTTACAAACCATCGTAAACGATTCCCGTTACCCGGTCTCTTTGATTAATGTTACAAACTACTGTTTGTCACACTCAAATTCCGTCGCTAACATATTGATACTGTCATCTACAGCTAGATAATTTCTCTATTTGGTCTTTATTTTATAACATACCTTCATTTTGTCTATTCATCATCAAAATCATACATCTACCATCGTTGTAACAAATTTATTTATTTAATATGGGATACTTAATACAGAATTACGAAACAAACATTTATAGAAACCCTTGAATACACAAGATAAATAATGGATTCAGTAAATTTTACAGAATAATAAATCAACAGGTGCTAATAATTGTGTTAATGCTTTTATTACTTTGATTATTATTGAAAAGTTGTGAACAGTTATTAGATTTTTTAAATGATTCTGAAAAAATTGTCTGTGGAAATTAAATTCAGAATCTTTTTCATCAAAATCATTTCCAAACTTTTATACAACGTATTTAAGAATATTTTAGCGTCGAGTACAAACTTCACGAGAATTTTATAGAACCCTCAAAAGTCAAAACCTTAAATTAGATTATTGTTTCAAGATTAAAGACTGTAGAATATAGTTTTCCATAATATATATTTATTCTATACAGAAACATCAATATTATAATAAAAAAAAATGTCATTATACTGCAATAACACATTTTTCTTCTTGAACCATCACATAAGGTAAGAGAAAGTACTTGTATAATGTACGTTACCTCGATACTAGTTTTAATACCATAATTGAAAGGTATTTTTTAAACTATTGTACTTATATGATGTCGATATTTAATATGATTTAGTGTTATATAGGATAGAATAGTCGTAATTACTTGTTTGAACACGACCTTTACTTTACTATACCGAGAAATTACAATGTGAAATTCATAACGATGCCGTTATTTTCGTATAAATAATACATTGTTTCATTATATTTATCAACTGCTAGAATGCTTTAATTTAATTTGTACATCAAATAAAGTATTAATATCACAAACAGTTGTTGAGACCATGAACAGTAGTCCTTTATGTCACACATTCTAACTAACTTAATTTTATCGTGAGGACACTTTCTCAGGTAAATGTCGCGTTTTATATTTCTATCCAGCACTCCATTGAGACGATTACCTTTTTATATATTTTAAAGTTTATTTAACTTATTTAAACAAGAAAATAATTTACTTTGACCCTCAGATTAGTTTACAGTCATCCAAACTACTAGTTTTTGAATAACAATTGTAATAAATGGTTTGAAAACCACATATGGTGCTAAAAACTCTACTGTTAATAAGCCGATATAAAATTATTAATATATCCATGGCGACATACCTAAACACTGTATGTATGTACATTTATTCAATATTGCCCCATTCTCATCGGCATTGCCTTTTTATCATTTCACTTAAATTGTTTTTAGAAAAAAAAATGCTAAAAAAACATTTTATATGTCTATTTCTATTTGTTCCAAAGAATTCCTTGTATAAATGTGTAATATTCAATAACGGTTATTGATAAAAAAAACAATCAATCACTTATACCAACAATGTTGGCTTCATTTCAATACTTAATATTAATTAAAGGTAAATCTAAATTTCACTAGAAATCTCATTTTAAGTTACTTAGATTGTGTGACGAAACTTTAGAAGTAGATATAATAGCTACTTATCCAGACATTCAAACTTTTATTGTTGATATATATTATGAAGACATAACCTTGTAATTCTAGCGAATGATATGTATGTTATGAATATTAACATTCGTGACATAAGTAAACTTTTAATGAACTTATCCGTCGTGTTGGAATTGACATACTCATTAGGTTTGCTTATTGCCAAAATTACAGAAATTAAAGTGGTATTGAGATAATTACTCGGTGTACAAGAGACGGATTACTTATGAGCTCCACTTCTATATGCTCTGAAAATTAGTATTACAATTGCGAAGGATAAAATATATTTTGTTTAATGTAGTATATTTTTTATTTATTAATGGAAAACTAACGTCGTATATAAAGATAGTCTTGTAAACAGGTAAATAAGTTACAAAACAGTTTTCACTGTAATTTACATTTGTAGTGTATGAACTATTTAAGGTATTAAGTACTTATATTGCAGTTATTAAGATTAACATCAATCAAAAAGGGTAAAACATATGTAAATGTCAAGGTTTTTATAGAAAATAAAAATAAAAAGGTTATCAATAAATGTACCTTTTATTTTTAGGATAGTTCTGTAAACTACAAATAAAATTTGAATACATTGAACACTTCAATGTTATTTTATGAATCATTATAATTAGTACAAGATATTACGAGAAAATGGTTTTTGTTATAATTGGTTCTACATAATGGGACGTAAAAAGTCTACTTAAGACGTGATGTCGGACGAGAGCAATTTGATAGAGAATTGTCAGAAGGTATTTTTAATCAATGAAGCTTAATATTTGTATAAAAATATTACATCTTTATTGTATCGCTATTTTGAACATATAGTTAAAGTTGTCTATGCCAAACTTGTATACAAATGTAATTATTATGATAAACTGATAAATAATTCAAATGTAAATTGTGTACAGCGTCGATATATAATTCAGAAAATACACTGAAAATTGAAGCAAACATATCTGTAATAGATTGGAAATTGGAAAATGAACGCTCGTATAAAAATATTCTATCCGGTGCATCATAAATTCCTTGCTTCTATTTAATGAGACTTCAACATTATTTATTATGTGTTAAGAATTACAAAAGTAATTATTGTAATGAGCCCCGAAATATTTTGTTTGACTTTCTAGCTCAGAAAAGATAAGAAAAAAGAGAACTACCATAAAGACAATATAACCGACAGATGTTGGCATTGTAATAAGTATCATGAAATTTAATAAATGCGTTTTTTTATATATTTAAATAAGGATGATGCGTTACCTTAGGAAAAGATGTGAGGTGAGATTCTTTCAATATTACAATGAAGATTAGGAATAATGATAACTAAAAGTGTGTTATTACTACTATGTACTATCTTCAGAAACCATCAAGTAAAATTTTTGAAAGTATACATTTACATAATAATTACATTATTTTCAGAAGATTTTTATTTACTTAGGTGTTAATCACAATGCAATGGATAAACTGCATCTCTTATATAATAGTGTCATTTTGTAATTTTCATTTGTATTATTTAAACTTAAGTCGGATACAAAATAAAAAAACAGAGATGTATATTTTGACGACTATAATAACAAAAAAAAAATGCAATTTTTGACGAATAAAATGCACGGATCCCCATTATACTCTTTTAAGTAATATCTGCATACGGAAAATGTGAATACTCATTTAAAATGTTTTATATCAACTGAAAAACATTTCCCCTTTTTTACTGCTGTGAGGGTTCCACCGCCCATACCAACGTTATGTTGTTTATAGTTGCGATCATTACGTTAAATAAAAGTTCTTCGTCAAAACAGATACAGACGGGTCTCAGTATAATAAAATATGTTATGATCAGATTTCAGAAACTGAGAATAATATTGTTGCATTCTGATTGTTAAAGACTCAACGTTTTATAAATAATTGACAAAATAAAACAAAAGTCTTAATGTATGTCAAACATTATTATACAATATATGTTGATTATATAACAAACAAGACAATGTAATAGTTCAGAAAGTACGTCAACCATGTTGTAAATATAATCTTTGACATAGATAATGTGTAAATAATTCGTTAATATTATCGGTATAAAAATAAAATTCATGTCATTAAATGTTTCAAAATCCAGATAGAAAAAATATTTGGAACAGGTAATAGTAAACTATTAAATTATAAATAAAATAAAATTTCATTTATTTTACATATGAAATATTTTTTAAACTATCCTAAGAATGTGCATGATAACTGAATTATCCTATTCACGTACCTAAGTCGTGTAATTACTAACACTTATATCCTTTTTTTACACAGTCTTAGATTAATTTATGAGTCATTTTTATGAGAAGTTCAGCTGTTATAATATATATTCCATTATTGATTCCTTGAAACCTGATGTCTGATGATGTTAAGCTCTAAACTAAAGTTTCTATATGTTCAGAAGGAGTTATCTTTGGTATATAGCTTCAATATTGTTCATAATATATTTGGATCCATTTGATTTGATTGATGATAGACCTATTTCTATTTTCAGCTATATCACAATTTGCTCTAATTACAAATTCTAAAGAATATTGACATTTAACGATAAACAATAAATAAATATGTGAGACAAAGCTACTTCATGCCCAATACATAGGCTTGAAATAATTTATTTTGCGATATTGATATAATTTTATTTTTATAACTTACAATGAATATACAAGAGTGTCTATCTTCTTACACAGAAAGTTTGGACAAAGAAGGCGGATGGTGTCACTAAACTTGGGACTTTGCGCCTGTCTTCATACTTTGCTTATACTCGTAACAAAGTTTGCCGTTGTAAAAATCAATTCGTATCACATTTGAGAAATAATGTCTCTTATAAGAATTGTGTAAAATAAAACAAATGTATAATATAAGTAAAAATTAAGAATAAAATAGTTCAACTAACTTAAATTATACATATTATAAGCTTTTAATATAATGAAAATTACTATAAGGGTACATAAAAATAAAATAGAAAGTATTATAATAAAATTATGTTGTAATAGTAACTGGAAATATACAAAACATATCACAATAAAAGAGACAGTAGATATTTGTAGTTGATAAGGGTTTTTCACGTCATGACTGTACAAATATTATATGGTTAGAAATACTTATTAACAAACTAAATGTATTTCTAACTGCATTTCACAATCAAAATGGTATTGATAAAGGAAGAAGAACCTTTAAAACAAGAAAAGAAAAAAGAAAATAAGAAAACTTTAAGGGAAAACATTGCTTACATTCGAGAAAATATCACCTTGGAACCAGTTCTTATAACTTTTATTATACCAGGAGTTCTCGCTCGTCTAGCAACTCAAAATTTAAATCTCGACAAGGCCTGTCGAGTGAATCTAAAATTTGGTGATAAAATATGTGATGCTCTTATAGCTAAAAAGGGATCAACCTATCATAATGAAGAGTTGAAAATTCAAGAATTAATAGCTTCGATGGAAGTATGGAAAAATGTAATATTAACAGCCATACCCAGTATTCTCATTCTGTTCATCGGTGCCTGGAGTGATCAGACTGGAAACAGAAAATTATGTATACTATTACCTATATTCGGAGATTTTCTTATGTGTCTTAGTAATATTCTCAACGTTTATTACTTTTATGAGCTTCCACTTGAAGTAACAATGTTTTTAGAAGCTATATTCCCAGCAATGTGTGGAGGATGGATAGCGACGTATACAGGAACATTCAGTTATATTGGTGAAACATCAAGTGAAGATAATAGAACATTTAGAGTCGGTATAGCAAATCTTTGCTTAACCGTTGGCGGACCACTCGGGAGTGTTCTTGCTGGAATATTACTGAATTATCTTGGCTACTATGGCGTTTTTTCCATCACTTCACTGTTATACTGCTTTAGTATATGTTACGGCATTTACTATATTAAAAATCCTAAAAGACCTACACCTAACAAACAGGTAGTTTATGTGAAAATAATGTGTCACAAAAAATTAAATCTACCTTCATTTTATCTTACTACATATGTATATTGCTTTTCTATTGTAGATTGAAAGTGTTGGATTTTTCAAGTCATTTTTTGATATAAAACATGTGAAAGATACGTTCAAAGTTGCTTTCAAAAAAGGACCTAACAACCGAAGAATGAAATCTATTTTAGTTTTGGCGTGTGTCGTATTTATATATGGTCCCGCGTATGGTAAGTCAATAAAATTTTTAAGCTATATAATCAATGAAAAATCTCAATTACTAAGATTATAGCAATACGGACACAACCATAAACTTACATATAGTCTTCAGATAGATATCTCCCCAGGCTGCATTGTCCTATGCTCTCTTTGCTACAAAGTAATATCAACAAATTAACGATTTTTCTATTCACTTTATTTCATCAGGAGAACATACAGTGCGATATCTTTTTGGGCGATACCGATTCAACTGGGATATTGTGAAATACAGCTTTTACAATACCTTCTACATTTGTTTGCACTTGCTTGGTATGTTAATTGATTATTCAATATACTAAGTACATTTGAACTTTTTATTATAAGCTTAGTATGCAGATTTTTGTGGGTTTGAAAAATGTAACAAAGACCATTAAGGGCTTCTTGCATTCATCACACAAATTGTGGCTGTAATAGTTACTTAACAGCCGATCTACTACATTTATGTCTTACAGAGTCACACTTTATATTTTTTGCTTCATCTAAGAATAAAGTATTTAGTCATCTATCAATTTGGAAGCGTTAACTTAAAAGCACATTTAGCAAGAAAAAATGTCAATTCTTTTTACAATCGAAAAGAAATAATAAACAGTATATATTTCTAGGTGCCACTATATCAATAACGTTTCTGAGCAAAAAACTTAAATGGCAAGACGCTACTTTGGGAATATTATCTAATGTAAGTAAAATAGTAGGATGCATCAGTACTGGATTATCAAGAACCACTCTGGAAATATACCTTGGTAAGAATGAATACTAGACTTAATATACAAGCAGAAATCATTATTTTTCCTTGTCTTATTTATTTTCTACAGGTAGGACTTACTAATAATAATAGTATACCTAAAAATTTATATGTTTCAGCTGTCGTACTAGAAATGTTCAACGCGACTCCATTTACTGCTCTTAGGTCTATATCTTCCAAACTGGCTACCAGTGATGAACTAGGTATGTTTTGTTTTTAGTGAACTCTCCAAAAACACGATCCTTACTTTGAATGTATTCTATACCGAAAATCAATCAATAATAATTAAGCTCAAAGACTGCGAGAGACTCTACATTTATATATTATTTTGATTTGTTTACTCCCTAATGCATTTGTTTTTCATTCAGTTATTTTTAAAGGAAAAGTCAACTTGATTGTACTATAGTAAAAGTCACACCATTGAATAGTAGTACCTTTAAAGAAATAAAATTATGTCTCGCTATGGATATCATTCGTGAGGAAAGTTAATCAACCCTCTTGTCACGAGAAGATGTGATGAGTAACGTTGTATTATGAGCCTTTCATATGTTATTTATTTTCGCTTCGCGTTTGCGGATTAAACCTTTTTATTTCAATTTACCTAATTAAGGTAGCATAAGGAGATTATAACAGGTAGTACTCGTAGTTCCTGTTATATTTTATATTCTGCTCACTTTTGATTACTTTGCTTTTATTTTATTTAAGGAGTTTTCATTAATTAATAGATCTCCATGGATTTAAAATTAATATATTAATAATTTACAACTTATTTTAATTAAAGAAATGTCTTTGTGTTAGATTGACGTTAAATTAACCCAAAAATAAAAATAAAGCATATCCCATACTCATTTATTTCTTTAAATAAATAATAATTTCCATACATTAAACATTCAGAAATAATGAAACTATTAATTCCATTTATCTGTGACATATTTATACAAGGATTTTAATACATATCTTTACTTAACTACCTTATCTAATATAATTTCAATATAAGTTATAATAATATTCTGTAATATATTTTTTTATATACAAGAATTAGTAGATTATAAAATTTTTATGTTTATAATTTTTAAATAATTTCTATCTTAAAAATATTTTTGTTTAGGAAAAATGACAGCAATATTTAATTTAACTGAAGTTGTTACTTCAATGATTTTCGGGCCAACGTTTTCTTGGATTTACATGGTTACTTTGAAATACGAGTCTGGATTTATTTACTATTTAAGTGCAGTAGTGACTGTACCGTCACTTATGATTTTTATGTAAGTATTTATATGGAAATAACTTTTTGCGGTCCCATCTGTTTGTAAGTAATATCTTTTAAACTGCTATCAAACTAGATTTCATTCAACGAGAAAGGTCGCTGTTTGACAAGCGGATCCTTTTTTACTCTTATAATTTTAGACTGACAATGTAGTAGAAAATATAAATAACATATTAGTAAGATTTTTATAGTAATAGAAAAAGACGGTAAATCCCTCATAAACATAAATGTAAAATTATAATGCTGAAAACATAGCAATTAAATCAAGTGATTATATATAATGTCTTTCTTCCCACAGTCTAGGAATGACCATTCACAATTGTCTCATCATATTATAATTAAAGTGTTGAACATAACTTAACTATTTTTTATCATAATTGTTTTTTCAATTTAATTTTATTTCTCGCTCTAGACATTCCACGCATAATTGTGTTATGTTTAAGACAGTATGTTACTGCTCTCTGCGGCCAACTTCCTACATTTGAATTTACTATCACATTGTTCATTCCTTATATTCTATAAGAATTTTTACTATCTACCCATATTCGTAATAAAATATATTATTATAATATATTTTCAGATGGTTCTATAGACAACAAAAAATTGATGAAAAGGAACAAAAAATGGAAAGTGTGAACATCGAAAACGGTCATGAAAACGATAAACAACCAAAAGACCAGTCGTTAGTTAACAGTGTCGAGCCGAACGTTTGCTCTTTATAGAATAAGACCACAGTTTGACGAAAAATACAGTTAGTTCCAAACAAAGGAGTGTACAGACTGCTGTAATCGAGATGTGTAGCCCGTTGGAAATCTACCTGAAATGTTCCTGAAACGTTTTTAAAAGAACTTTTTCGTTTATCCAAAATTCAATAACCTTACCTATTTATAAATAAACAATTTTCTTGAAATATAATGACTGTGAATAAAATATCTTTAATATTTCTCTAACTTTGTATCGTTAAAATATTTTATACATTAATCTATGTCACCATAAGTAATATGTATATATGTGAGGAAATATTATTAATCATTCAAGTTGTTTGACTAATTGTAATTGTACTTTGACAAATTTTTTGCTAAAATAAAATCAAATATAAAATCAGTTTTTAATTATGACTAGCATTCACTAAAAGTTGAGACACATTCATGTTTCGATCAGCGATCTCTTGATGATATAAGAGGCTACAAAAACAGAGAATGATATAATCATTTCATAATATACTTACATACATTCAAAGGAATAATCACATTTTGTCTTTTCTTTATCAGCTCATGGTCGATATAATGGCAAACAATCGCTCAGTGTAAATATTAATTAGTTTAATGTTAATATAATGATAAATAGCATTCACAGCGCGTTCTATTTAATTATTACGATATTGTGTTTGGAATTACTAACTTGTAGGGTTTTATTCCATTGAGATTTAATTTTCTCATAGGCTTTGACTGCTAATGTTTGTTATTGTTGATATCTATGAACTAATTAATTATTTTAATACAAATACATAATATTGACTAAATTGATTCGGAAATGGGCGATAATTGTAATTTAATTATATTTTATTCCAATTGTTATCGATAAAATGTTATAATGATAGATATACTGAACCATAATGTTTCTATTCTCATTAACAAATGCCTTCAGATAAGTTTTTCAATATTATTTTTAAATACACAATATAATAAAAAAAAATATCTCAGCGTCAGCAATAAATATTCTGAATGCTTATATAAGAATACATCATTGATGCAAAAACTTTTATTTAGAAAGACTACAAAGAAAAGATAAGTGATGGACTACGTCAGACAAATTTTAATTACGTCTAGTTTACAAGAGACTTCCACAGAGTTAAGTGATCATGTCCTCCGATACGGGTAAAGCGTTACCCGAAGAAGAACCGCTAGAGAATAAAGAAAATAAACCAAACGATTTTGAAAGTAAAGGGTTTTTTGAAAAGCTCGCCTACTTGAAATCCAATGTCACCGTTGAACCAATATTTGCTGGTATCGTTATACCATCCATGCTGGCCAGGCTAGCAATACAAAATTTAAATATGGATAAGACGTGTCGATTGAAACTTAATTTTGGTGACGAAATTTGTGATGCATTGCTTGAGAGGAAGGGAAATCTTACTTACTATGAAGGAGAAGTACAAAAAGTTATATCGTCAATAGAAACTTGGAAAAGTGTCATCCAGACAGCCCTGCCAACAATTCTGGTAATATTTATGGGAGCGTGGAGTGACAGAACTGGTAACAGAAAATTATGTATTCTTTTACCTATAGTCGGAGAATTTCTGGTGTGCATAAGCAATATATTAAGCGTAGTATTTTTCAATCACATTTCTGTTGAGGTAACAATGTTCTTGGAAGCTATTTTCCCAGCTATTACAGGAGGTTGGGTTATGGTATTTTTAGGAGTTTTCAGCTATGTCGGTGACATAACAGACGAAAAGACGAGAACATTTCGTGTTGGTCTCGTTAATCTGTGCTTAACCGCAGGGATCCCAATTGGTGTATCTTTGAGTGGAATTCTATTAAAATTATGGGGTTACTATGGTATATTTGCCACATCAGGTATCATTTATGTCACAACATTTACTTATGGATACATATATTTAGAGAAACAAACAAAACCAGGAATTGATAAATCTGAAAAGGTAAGTGTACTGATAGATAGTGTTTAAACATAACGAATATTACGTATAACCTTCTTTTATTCATTAAGAAAAATTAATTATATTTAGTTTAATAATAAATAAAAATTTGACACGCTCATATTTTATTTCGTTTAGGCAAAACCTGTTACATTTAAAGACATAGTCGCTTTAATAAAAGAAACTGTATTGTGTGCCTTCAAAAAAAGGGATGGAAACTTTCGAATGAAAGTGATTCTAACACTTCTTGCTGTTGCTATTATTTATGGACCAGACCATGGTAAGAAAAATTAACTTTTTTTTGTCCACGTTTCTGTCTCCCTATGTCTTATTAGTAGTTCACCATAAAACAAAATAATAATATTCTAAAAAGCTTGAAACGTAAAACGTTGAAATTATTGTTGATTTTCTTACTTTCAGTCGAACCTTAAACAAAAACTGAAGGTTCAAGTAGATACTTCAAAATGAACCTGAATAATATATTTCGTATTTAAATAATATTTAGCTGTATATGTAAAGTAAAAATATACAATAGTAACAATATCAACACAGGATCAATGATAAATTAATTATTCAATTAAAATAAACATGACAAATATTTTATGCTGTAATAGGGAGCTGCGAGAAAATTTTTGTTACCTTTGTCGTTTTGGTCATAAGATTTTTTTCAACTGTCAATTTTGAAAGTAATTTCAATCGAAGTGAACGTAGTTAAGCCCTTATCTCATTGTACAAACTTTCATACCAATTTATAGTTTGGCCGTTCTCATATTATATGCCGTCAAAAATGTTACAAAATGAGTAATTATTTATCATAATCATTGATAAAGTTAGATTTCATCTTATAATTCATTGAATATATTTAATTCAATGGACATTCTTTCATCCAACGATTCACTTGATGTTTATTTCACATTTCCAAATTCTTACTTCATTCCCTTTTAAATAGTAGCAAAATAGATTAAGTTAATACTAAAATGTTATAATTTAAAAAACCACCGCCACCGCTTTTTATTAAATTCTGCATCATTCATGCAATATTTACTGTATTTCTTCGTGATGTTTCAAGTAAAGTCGACTTTCTAGCCAATGTAATAAGTTTTAATTTTATTCGACAGGTGAGAGGATAATCACTTACATGTTTGTGAGATATCGACTTAAATGGGACGCTTTGAAATTCAGTATGTACTCCACTTACAGTATTGTGGCACATTCCATAGGTGAGTTATGTAATATATGAATTTTATATAATTCTACTATACCAGATTATACACACACATTTTTGTACAGAAAATCTCATTTGTTCAAAATCTAGTATGCAAAATTTAATATCTTGAAAGTCCTTAAAGAACTTAATATTTAAATATAAACATGAAACGAAAATATTAGATATTAAATTTGTTATAATTTATTAATATTTGTGCTGTAACATTATCTTTATTCTGTTTGTTTTGATCGGTAGGAGCGTTATTCTCTATCAGCGTGTTCAGCAAACATTGGGGTTTCCACGACTCCATGCTTTGCCTCATCTCCGTAACGAGCAAACTCATCGGCTCTATATACATCGCCTTTGTCAAAACAGATTTCCAGATGTTTATGGGTAAAACATATTTCATAGAAACTAAATTAAGTAGCTGAAATTTTCAAACTATCTATCACAGTTTATATCCTAAACGATTTTGTTGTACCTATGTAGCCTTTTTATATTTGATTGAAATTATTTTGTATGTTTAAAGAATATCGTTTTAATGGAAAATCATATTTAATACATACGTTTTTCCAATTCCATTACTACGAATTCACTTTAGAAATATCGTTCAATATAATAAAATTGTTTTAAAACGAAAACAAATATCGCATTCTAGAAAACATTTTCTCTTATTTCTAGTCCCGATCGTTGAAATTCTAAACGCAACTACCTTCACGTCGCTTAGGTCAATGGCTTCTAAGTTGGTTGAGACAGAAGAAATGGGTAATTTTATACTTATTTATTGACATTTTATGTTTAACTGTAAACTGTTTAGAACTTTGTGTTACTTGAATACTATTACTTGTATATTTAGTTACATATCTTATTAAAATCAAAGACTTTTGGACACTTAAATTACGATATTAAATTAAGTAAGAATAATAAAATAACTATAAGATGCTACATTTTTTGGAATAGCTTATATGAAGACCAAATTAGTTTATTCAATGAAATCAAAAATTTACAACACTCATCGCTTTGTAAAATCAAAATCATATGATTTTTAATTTACGTTTATCCACAGAGTTTCTATGTAATGATAATTTAATTAAGAGTTTTCATTTAAAAATTATTTTAAGCAATTAGTTATGTATATGAATAATGAAAATAAATTTATATTTATATACATATTTGCAGGTAGGATGAACTCACTCTTCAGCTTGGTGGAGACATTGGCAGCTCTTGTTTTTGATCCTTCTTATACAACACTCTATTCAATGACAATATCCTCTTTCGCTGGCTCTGTGTACATTTTCAGCGCCTGTTTGACTATACCTGCAATAATCATATTAGTGTAAGTAGATATTCCATAACCATCGGAGTCATAATATTTAACCATGACATAATATTTATACTTAAAGACATTCAAAACAAACAAACGTTACAATAGATCCACTTTCAAAACATTGATCTCAATATGTAACAAATATATAAAAGGCTATCTTATGTTTATAAATACTTATCTTTTCCCAGATGGCTCTTCACACAATACCGTATAGAAACAAAAGTTAGACGGAAGCAAGAAACAACGCAGCTCAAACTTTGACAAACTGTTGACTATTCCCTCAGAGACTTCATTGTATATTTTATTTCATAAAATGAAGAGAATCGTTTGTTTTGTTTATTGTTTGAAGTGTAATGCAGTAATTAATATTGTCATATGTGTTATATTCAATGTCTTAGACTAGAAAAAACTGCACAAAAACAAAGCTTATTAAACTTGTTTTTTTGTTTTTAAGTTATAATAAAGCGTTAAGTGAAGAATAATAAATTATACTTTTAATAAATTTAAATATTCATGTTGCATACATTAACTTACGTATTAATCTCGTTTTTGTTGAAATGTGCATTCCCTTAATGAAAGGAGAATTAATTACTTCCTACCTATTAGTCATATAGTTTTTCTTTGGTTTATATATGTATTTCAGTTTTTTTATTATGTACAAAAGTTAAGTTAAAAGAAATATTTAATACACTACAATTCACGCTTCATTTTACAATACCCAAAATCTGTAAATACGTTTTCCACCTAGGATAATTAAATTAAAAATAATGTAGGGAACAATATCATTGAATTATTTATTGAAACTTTGTCACAATATTTAAATCTAACATGCTTTTCGGACTCACTACGCGATTATATTAAATTTAACCCGACGTTTCTGTAACTTTTCAGCTACTGTGATCACGGGTAGACGAGGTGAAATATTGGCTTTAATGTAATACAATAAACCTCGGAGTAAATTTGAAAACCATATTTTTTTATAAATGAGAAACGAAAATCTTAGGTATTACTTATTATAGCGATATGATACATACCTAATTTAGATTTTCTTACAGATTAATATCATTGAATTGTTTACAACGGTGACCAGGGATTCTTATTGGATATTGCACTTGTCTTTGTATCTTCAATAAATATAGTACGTTTTATACGTCTAAGTTCACTTCAACACTCCTGGCCTTCATGTGTTCTACATTGAGACGTGCACAGTATATTCTGTCAATGTCACGTAGTATGTAGAAGACACGAAGAAGAGTGGTGGGTTTTATAATGTGATTTAATGTCTTCGGTATTCACTGTTCCATACATAAGTATAAAAAAGTTACAATATAGACATGTCATTGTAAAATTTTACAAAACTTATCGGGACTTTACGTATTATTAATACAAATATATTTTTTATTTACAATGTCTTTTTTGTATTTATAGAATTGCTTTGGCAAAAAAAAAAAACAGAAGTTGAAAAACACTGTGCTACAAGGGGTCTGTAAAATTAAAAAGATAGTGCAACTAACTTACTTTATAAAGACTACACTTAAAATTACATATTGCCTTAACACTAATGTTTTAGAACTACATAAACAAAAAATACAACTGTTTGATTTTATTACTCGAATTTTTGAATAATGCTTTCCTCTTAAGAAACTTGAAACTGACACCTTACCAAGCATAGATTATAGGTCAATACGATGATTCTAACAAAATATCAAATACGACGGAGTAATTCCTTTTGTAAAAACTACCGTTTATAATTATAGGTTTGAATTGTAAGATGACAGACTTCTCACTATAAAGAAAAACCAACTGGGCAATGGAACGATATATTATGACATGTTATTTTCTTTTCAAATCGCATATTAATAATAGGACAACTTGAAGCGTTTTCAGTCGGGCATAAAGTTATGTTATGTTAAAACAAAAAATTCTTAAGAATAATGAAATGTCTGTAAAAAAATGCTAAAGATAATAATTGAATTTAAATTATATCTCAACGGATCTGGAACTATTTATATTAGAGGAAAAAAAAATCAGCAACGATGTATAGAGTTGATCATACAGCAAAAGAACTTTATTACTTCCCATTAAATAAAATCTT